>JAHBCN010009615.1:0-34495 GCA_019359885.1 Listronotus oregonensis
AAGGGCCGTTTGCACACCTTTCACTTAAGTGCTGCTTAACTATAAGTGACACTTATCTTGAATATTTCGTTTGCACAGTTCCAAATTTTTGATATAAGCGTCACTTAGTATAATTTAAGATAAGCGGAAGATATTCCTTGGCTTAAGGCCTGTTTTGAGGTTATGGCATAGGTTTATAGGTTATATTATGGTATATTTTTAAATTTAGAGGTTATTTTATATATTTATTTTGGGCAACTATCAAAAAATGGAACTTATGAGAGATGATGAAGAGGATGAGCTTGATTTTGTTATTAATGGAATTCCAAGGAATCGAAGGAGGCGATATGAGAGATTCTATTATTTTAATAGTTTTGATGATGGAACTTTTAGAAAAAGATTTAGAATAAATAAACAAACTGCTCTTATGGTTTTAAACTTGATTGAAGCTGAGATTGAGCATCCTTTTGATTAGTAAGTTAACCGTGCAGGTTCTAATAAAATTCAACCCTTCTTTCACCTATATTTTTTTATACTGCTGTACTTCAGATAACAGAAATTTCATTTTATAAGCATTTAGATGTGAATTGGCCCATTTTCTCGTCTTGAAACACAGTATAATTTTATGTGTTATCTTTTAGTAATAACTCTGTAGCACCTATCAATCAGCTTTTAGTATTCCTACGGGTTTGTGCCACAGGGAGCCATCTATCTTTGATTGGAGATTTTGCTGGAATGCATTACTCCACTGTTTCAAGAATTGTAAAACGAGTAGCGAACGCATTAGCAGCACATGCTAATGTCTTTATAAGAATGCCTAACACTGAGGAAGAAAGGAACAAAAATAATTTATTATTTTATGAGAAGGCACGATTCCCTAGAGTTATTGGGGCTATAGATTGTACTCATATAAAGATACAATCTCCAGGTAAGTATCATCTATTTATAGATCTACCTAAGAAAACATTCAGTAATGCTTAATTAATTGTTTGTGTTTATCAAAAGTAATAGTATGCACTAATACCAGAAACAAGACAAGTGCTAATATGTAGGTTAATTGTAGTTTTTTGATAGGCTCACATATGTGCCATTTGAGCCACAGTTAGGTAAGTTATATAAAATAAATATTGATAGAATGTAATATCTTTGTAGGTGGTGATGATCCAGAGGTTTTTCGTAATAGGAAGGGATATTTTTCCATTAACACCCAAATAATTACAGATGCCAATTTAAAAATTTCTAATATTGTGGCAAGATGGCCTGGATCAGCTCATGACAGTACAATTTTTAACAACTGTAGAGTCAAACAAGAGTTTGACAATAATATGTATCCAAACAGTGTATTGCTAGGTATGTTATTATTTTTTAAGACAATATGTTTTTCATCAAGAAGAACAATAATTATTTAGATTTTTTAAACAAATGTCTACATTATGGCAATAAAGAAAATTTGAAGAAAGTTTAGAAAAAAAGTAAAATATATTGCAAAAAAAACTGATACAATGGTAACAAACAATATTAAATTAATTTAATTTGATAACTTAACTGAAAGATTAATAAAGGAAAATCATTATTAAAGTTACCTTTCCTATGTCATTGTTACTGTGTGTGCAGCACCAATTGGATCTTACAAATAAATCAGGTGACCAATTGAAAACCAGTAGCCTGACTAAATGATAATATCTGATTGGCGCTCACCAGTTTTTGATTTTTCTGCGAACTGGCTTTTTATAACAATAAATTTAACTTTTTAGGTGATAGTGGATACTTTTTAAGACCATATTTGATGACACCTCTTCAAAATCCTACCACCAGAGCTGAGACACTTTATAATGAATCCCATATCAGAACGAGAGTTATAATAGAACGGCTAAACGGCGTGTTTAAACGGCGTTTTCCCATATTGGCTTATGGCTGTAGATTAAAACTAGACACAACACTAGTTATAATTGTAGCATGTGCAGTTTTGCACAATATTTGCAGGGATCAAAATGATGGTGATCCTCCCGATCCTGACGACCTAGAAATGTTCTTAAGAGTAATGGAAGAAGACGAAGTTCCAAATATTCCTGGTGCGTATATCGGTCATGCAGTACCTATACAAGCTGCCCAGACAAGGGAACAAATCATTGAGTATTTTTCTACTATAGACGAATAAAATACAATATTATAAATATACAGGGTGTGCAGTAACTCAACCGACAAACTTTAAGGGTTGATTCTACAATGAAAAATAAGACAAAAACTTCATATAAACAATAAACATATGTCCTAAACGTCATAGTTTCTGAACTACGGGGTGTTAAAAATTAAAAAAAAAATATCGTTTTTTTTATAATAACTTTTATACCAATTTTGATATTTTTAAAAAAATTGAAATACTCCTATACATCAGAAGACATTTTTTGACATACAAGACAAAAATAAATTTTTACCAGTGTCGTCCATAAGGGGTTTAGGGTAAATATTTTTTAAGAAAAAAATGGTATGCCACTGCATTTTCTAAAATAAAAAACTTTTTTTTTTGTTTAATGTACGGTTTTTGCATAAAAAATAAAAAAACATTTTTTGGAATGGTCATTTCGTATTGCAAATATTCACTTCTACAGTGAAAAATAACCTTTGTTGTTTATTCTTTAATTAGAGATGGATTTAACCATGCCAAGAAATGGTTATTATTTATTTACGCGAAAACCGTACATCAAACAAAAAAAAGTCAAGAGATCAAATTTGTTTGAAACTAAACAAAGTTTTATAAAATAATTTTTATTTTAGAAAAATGCAGTGTTGTGCCATTTATTTTCCTAAAAAATATTTTCCCTCATCCCCTTATGGACGACACTGGTAAAAATTTATGTTTTTTTTGTATGTCAAAAAATGTCTTCTGACGCATAGGAGATGTCTTCCAAATTTTTTAAAAATATTTAAATTTTTATAAAAGTTATAATAAAAAAACGATAATAATTGTTTAAAAGTTTTAACGCCCCGTAGTTCAAAAACTAAGACATTTATGACATATGTTTATATAAAGTTTTTTTCTTATTTTTCATTGTAGAATTACCCCTTAAAGTTTGTCGGTTGAGTTACTGGACACCCTGTAGAAGCTCACTAGTTATTAGATAAAAATGTTATAAAATTATTATCAATAAATTTTATATCAAAATTCTTTTAATGTTTTCATTCAGCTTAGCTACCAATTTATACCCTGTCTTTTTACCAAGTAAAAAGAGTTGATATTAATAAAAAGGTAAGGCTTGACTGTTTAATATTCACCTTCTTTAACTTTACCTTTTTAGTTTTAACAGATAGCCCTTAAAAAGATTAAAGGCCAGTTTTACAATATGAGGTTACCACTAACCATAGGTTTGTTACCATAAAAATAATGAAATACCAAAATGTGATTGGTGTTTTCAAAATAATTAACCCAAAAGTGATGGTAACCATATATTGTGAAACTGTACATCAATAAGGCAGTAAAAGTAACAGTAAAAACATTCTTTTTGGCACAAGTCAAATGCTAGTGGTATAAATTGGTTGAGTGTGAAGAGATATCCTCAAAGTAGTTTTACCCCATCATTATAAGTACCTACAGTTAATGGAAACATGACATAATGGATTATTTTAAAGGCCAGCTAATATAAATAAAACATAATACCTATGTAACAGAATAAATGTAAATAATTCCCCACTCTCATAAATTTATACCAAAAAAAAATATCCCTTCCCTTCTCGACAGTTAACTCTTTTGTAATACATCAAGTCAACATATTGTATTGAATTGGGTCAATGAGAACAATTAATTAGAAAAATTAACTTTTATTTTTTCTAATAATCACATTAATCTAAACTCTACATTTTTTTAAACTTAAACTGCTAAACTCTGGATGTCTAACACATAAAAAACTATACAAAATTAAACAAAACATAAATTACTAAACTCTACATGTTTTACATTACTGAGTAAAAATCTGTGGTAAGTTGGCAAAACCCGATATGTCACTTCTAGTAAAATGTTAAGAAGAGATCTTTTTAACTGTGATGAGTCCTGAAAAATCACAATTTTAGTACAATATTTAAATTTTGAAACTAATTGTTTTCATATTAGTTGCAAAATTTAAATATTGTACTGAAATTGTGTTTTTTCAGGAAAGTTAAAAAGATCTCTCCTCAACATTTTACTAAAATTGACATATCGGGTTTTGCCATCTTACCACAGAAATATAAAATGAAACAAAACTTAAATTGCCAAATTCTGGATATTAAACTTTAGTAACAAATATAACCATACTTTATGAAATGTCTTCTAAACTTTTCAACTCTAGTTTCTTTTTTTTCAGTTCTAACAACAATGTTTCTTTAGTAATTTCATATAATTCTTTTTCCCTTTCATTCCTCTGAACTGCAAGTTCTAGTTCCCGTTTGTAGAGATCTATTTTAATTTTGGCCAATTCAGAGTATTCGTCTTTCAACGCATCATCTTTACTCTGGCTTGAGATGTTTGGTGTTCTTCTTGAAGTCCATTGATTTTTTAAGGTATTATCCTTTTTGCTTTTTAAAATATTGGAGGGTGTCTGTGGCTCTGCTTTACGCTGTAAATGAAACAAATTTTTAAAATTCAAAAAAATTAAGAAAACAATGCTTGTTTTTAGATAAAACAAGTTAAAAGGTTTATTTCTTTATAGATAAAACAGTCCCAATTGTAACTATAGAATGTATTTTATAAGAATTAAATACACTCAAATATTTCCCAAACAGATTAAATTTTAGCATTTTCTTGTAGTTAAACTCAGACATTTGCAACATTCCATTCTTTAAAAAAAGGCTCACCTCTTCAAAATTGGCAGTTTCTGCAGGTATGTCTAGGACTACTACATTTGTAGCCTCGTTTGTAGCATATGAATGTTCCAAGTAATGTTCTTTATTTAATATCTTATTTTCTTGATCACATAATGCTAATAATCCACTGGAATCACTGGCCATGTCTGTTGTATAGACATTATTATTGTCTTGAAATGTACTTGGACAATCACCATCATAAGGGTTATTTAACCCATATACTGTTTTCTCATTTACTAGTGATAATAGTAAATCTTTATGGTCCTCAATTTTGGTTTTTTTTGGGGGAGGTGGGCCACCTCCCGTGCAACTAATCGCTTTTTTTTGTTGAGCTACATCTTTTCTTATGTTTTTTTTTAAATTTTCATAGAATTTTCTTAATGAATCTTTGGTTCTACTTACATTTTCTGTTGACTGTGAATTGAATATGCGAGTAATTTTTCCCCATGTTTCATCTTTTAGCTGCCAAGTAACTCCATCCGTTTTCTTATTTTCTATTATGTTTTTAAAATCAGCAATTATATTTAACAACAGCCCCCTCTCATTTGAACTAAAGTTTGGAGCTCTTTTTTTTTTGTCGCTGCCTTGACCAGTGCACTCACTACTACTCATTTTATAAGCAAAAATAATGATAATTTCAATTAAAACAATGTAAATGGGAAGTGAGGAAGACAATAATAAGGAAAACCGGGAAAAACTAATCTCTACAAACGCACTAATCACTAACCTTAAAAGCGGAGCATTTGACAGTATACCAACGATACCAACAGAACAAACGAAAAAAAAAAGAAAAATCTGTCAAAAAACGCGACGTTGCCACAACTTTTTGGCCCTTTACTAAGCCACCGAAAAAATGAAACCTTTGCAAACAACATAAATTTTAAAGGATCCCCCCCTTCGTTAACCATCCCACAAGGTGACAGTTTTAAAGGGGGAAACCGTGCAAACGGGCCCAAAGAAGTTTTAAACATTTTTTTTTGGGATTGCAAAATTTGGATATGCGGAATCGAAACGAAAAAATGGAACTGGATAGCTATCTTGACAGGCGATAACTATACACTAACTTGATTCCCGTTTAAAAAAAAAAACGATCACCATACCTTAAATTTGGGATACACTGTATAAATTTTGCTTTTATATAAAAAATACTAATAAAATAATAATTAACAGGTTCGAGAATTTTTCCATTAAATAACCTGGTTTGATTTATTAAATTTATTCCAAGTAGTGACCCCGCATTAGGTCTGTAAGTAACCAGAAATATTTCACACTTTTTTATACTTTCTATATTTACGTAGTCCTAAAATACATTTTTTTAAGAGCGTTTACGTAAAAAAAGTGTAAAAAAATTACACTGGTCCTGAATGTATGAATGCATGAGGGCATGGGAGCAACCTATATTTTTAAATCCATGCATGCGTTCTCTATAGCAAAAAATAGGAAGGCATCTGGCCCTGACGAGATTCCGATTGAGGCTCTATAGCTCATTATAGAGGAAAATATTGGCTTTAGTTAATCGGTTTAATAGTATCTATGAGACAGGTAAAATTCCATCTGTGGTTATCATCAACCTTTATTGCTCAACCTAAAAAACATCCCAAAAAAAATGGGTGATTATCGCTTAATTAGCCTCATGTTCCACATGCTCAAAGCATTCCTACGTATCATTCATGCCCATCAGACGTAGATGTGAGGAAGATCTTGATGATTCGAATTCGGATTCAGAAACTCTTTCGGAACAGTGAAGCACTTTTCGGGATAAACCTTCTCCCCCAAAAAAATACCGCGATCAGCGAAAAATGCATGCTTTATCGATTACGAGAAAGTCTTTGACCCAACAGCACGATAAACTTTTGATATATTGCAGGGGGTTGGAATAGATATAAAATATCCGCAAATTAAAGATCTATACTGGAATCAAATGGCACAGATAAATGTAGGCAATATTAAAACAGACCATATTAAAATACAACGTAGTGAAGGGTTGCATACTGTCTCCCATACTCTTCAACATATACTCTAATAAAATATTTAAGAAAGCATTGTAAGGAATATCACACTTCGGCATCAAAATAAATAGAGGCCAATAAAAACTTAGATATGCAGATGATACAGTTATTTTAAATACACAATCAAGGGACTACAGATGCTTATAAACAAAATCGGTGACTGGGAGACACACAAGGTCTAAAAATCAATATAGGAAAGACCAAATTTATGATATAAGGGCAACCCACAATGGCACTACCCTGAACTTAATGAAAGCCAAATTGAACGTTCTCTAAGTTCAAATACCTTGGTAGTATTATTACAGAGGATCTAAACCTGAACTGTAAGATAAAGTGCCAAATAGGATTGCTCGGGCAACTATTAATAATATGAGATCCTTTTTTTGCAATTACAAGCTGAATCTGAAGTTAAGACAACGCATGGTTGAATGCTATGTATGGTCGGTATTGCTGTATGGGGTAGAGACGTGGACTCTGAAGGTCAGGACGATGAACCAACGGAGGTTTGAAATGTGGTTACAGAAGAATGCTTCGTATTCCGTGGACACAACATGTTACAAATAAAAAGTACAGGGTCTTCATTAATGTCTGTAAACCACTGACCAAAAATGTTGCGGGTTGCCTATTCAGAGGTTGCACAAAATTTAATAAAATATCCCTAGAAATACTCATTGGGCCGTGCATTTTAAAATCGATTTTTTTAAAAGTCAAAAATATTTTGTTTTTTTAAGGTTAGAAAATTTACCATTTATCATTTTTTTAAAAATTGTAATTTGACCGTTTTACGGGTTTTTTGGATAATTTTTGTATGCATTTAGTTTAAGTCTCTTGTTTGTCAATAATTTAGTTTGCTAGATTTGGGTAGAAAAAATGTTAGTCAAGGAAACGAAGTCATGCACGAGGTATTTTTGTGGGTAAAATGGATTTGAATGCGGTTTTTTATTTGATTCTATCGACGTCTACAAACCTTTGTAAACAAATTGAATTATTGGAATAGAAAAACTTTATTTCTGCCTTAAAAAAAATGCATTTTAAGGTTTGCAGTTAGGTATAAAAAAAGTATAACTGGGTAAATAATGATGGAAATGAGAATTTGATACTCGGGGGTTTTTAAGGTGGCTGAATGCCGAATATGACATTGGCAAGGGTCTACGGAGTACCTGGTGCGCGCTGAGGATGGGGTAAACGTTAACCGGAATTTTACCACAGTTTGACTGACATTAGCAGGATTTGTTGTAAAACTTTAGAAGATGACGTTTACACCTCCTTAGCGCGCACCCAGGCCCCCCGAGGCCCTTGCCAATGTCATATTCTTTCAGCGACCTCGAAAACCCCTAATTAAAAATTCGGCCCATTTTCATCATTTTTACCTAGTTATAATTTTTTTATAATTGCTAATTTTAAAATGCTTTTTTATAAGGCAAAAAATGAAATTATTCTTTTTCCCATTAGTTAAATTTGTTCGCAAAGTTTCTTATGTTCATAGGGAATTGAATGCAAGGAACCGCATTCAAATCCATGTTACTGTACAAAAAAAATTTTAAGGCCATTTTCTGTGACTATTCAAGTCATGTTAACTTGTAGTTTACAAATTTATTTATATTATTTAAATAAAACTACTTGACTTAAAATGGTGGGATTATTTTTAGATTTATTTGTACTTTATTAATAAATTAAATGTCAATTATTACATAAAAAAAAGAAATTAGGATAATTATTACATGCTAAAAAGAAATTAAGATGCAACAATCTACAAAAAATTCCAATTATTTAAATATTATATTTAAAAAAAAAAAGAAAGTATAGTTACATCACAATAAAATACAAGTAGTCATGCACAAACATTAAAATGTAATAAAACTTAAACAATTTTTACCAATAGCTTTGCAGCCATGAGAGCCCAGAGTATCTTTCTCTTTAAAATTTTTAAGTCAGTAAAAAATGAAGTTGGTGCCCAGGTATTCTTTAAGGGAAAAAAAAAAAACTAAAAAGTTATTGGGAAAAATATCATAATAACAAAGATAAAATAATTTAATAAGCGAATAAAAAATTAACACTATAGCAAGTGTTCAAAATGTCTTCCTTCATTTTCTAGACATATGTTGACTCTTCTTTTTAAATTATCAAACACATTGTGAATCTGGCCCAACTGTAATGTGTCCTATCTCGGCTCAATTGCTTCCTCCAGTTCATCAACATTGTGAGGTCTGTTTCTGAAGACCTTATTTTTTAGATATCCAAATAAAAAGAAATCTAATGGCGTTAGATCTGGAGAACAGGTGGCCATACATCTTTGCTAATTATTCTATCTTCATAAAATTCGGCTATGTATTGCAAAGTTGCCCGGGGCTGTGTGTGGGAGCCCCATCTTGTTGAAAGTAGCCCCTCTAAGGTTCCTCATCATCAAGTTGCTCAAAAAATTCATGCAGAATATTATGGTACCTTTCAGCATTTACTGTATCAAAAAATATTGGCCCCATAATCCTTCTTCTCGAAATTGCTACCCAGACCCCTATTTTAATTGGGTGTAAACTTGTTTCGATAAAGGTATGTGGATTCTCCGTGGCCCAAGTTCGGTAGTTCTGACTATTTACATAACCGGACAAATGAAACCATGCTTCATCAGAGAAGAAAGTACGGTCCAAAACATCATCATTGTTAAGAATTTCATTAAACCATTGACAAAACTGCACCCTCTTTGCATAATCTGGGGAAGGAGTTCTTGCAATACTGGACCATTGGATGATTTCTAATTTTTTGAAGTGCTTTATGGCAAGTACAAAACATTCCTAAAAAAATGTATGGCATTGTAAACATAAATTTCAATTTTTATTTAAAATAGTATCCTTACCGGTCTGAGTAGACAGCTTCTCTACCGATTTGTTAGGACTGTGCTCCATTCGGACACGCATATCTTCAAGGACAGGTTCTGTAAGCACGCTAGGCCTTCCAGTGGATTTTCCCTTCAAATGCAATGCTTGTTTTCAAAACGATTGATTAGCATAGTCTGTGATGAACAAATGTTTCCTTTCTCAACAAGATTGTCCCGGGAACCTTTCGCTAAACTGGTCCATGCAACTTTTGGAGAGAATATGACCAAGATCCATCCTCATTACGAGTTGCACTTCTAAAATGTGCCAATTATAAAGGCATCTTGTTCCCCAGTCCACATTTTAAACGTTTTCTAAAAAAAAACAGTTTTATTTAAAGTAACCTCAATAACAAAAACACATGTAACTTACCTTTAAAACCCGAAATATGCAAAGTAGCTCTGAAAAGAACTGTTTTAAGCTTGTAAAGTTCGTTTTTGAAAATAATTTAATCAAAAAATCTAAAACTTTTCCAAATAAACTATCCAAAAACCAAATACGCCAACAATGACCGGTCTGTCAGTAATATCAGTCAAATCAGCTGTCAAACAGAGTTGGGTTTCCAAAACTAATTTTTTTCCCCCATAATAGGTGTGTTCTTTTGACCATTAACCTGCACTGATTATGATTTTTAGAATTTTAACATTTTAGGGGGGTTATTATAATCAGTAATTTTTTACAAAAAGATTTTTTGCTTTTTCGGAGATTAGAAACTGGTAAATGGTCACAGAAAAAAAAAAAACGTAGGCAAAAAATTTCGAACTTTTTTTTCAAAATTGGCAACCTTGTAAATAGGAAAGAAACCAAGCAGTGGAGCCAATTTTACAAACCAAAATCCGTGGTCCGTGGGTGCAAACATTAATGAAGGCACTGTTTTCTTCGAAGAGCAAACATCGAAAGGCAACTCTTGAGCCGTAAAATGCCGAAAGACATCATATCTTGGACATATTTTGAGAGGTGATAAATATCCTCTATAACAGCTCATACTAAAGGGCAAGATTGAGGGGCCGTGGACCGAAAAGCAAAGTCGTGGCTCAGAAATATTTGGGATTGGACCGGCATAAGAAGGGTTGGTGAACTTTTTTGCTTCGTGAAGGACCGTACACGTGGGATAACGTCAGGCAGACCGGACAAGGCCCCCATAAAAGAAAATTTTTGAATAAAAATAGACTTATGGTGTATTTTGATCAATACAATACTAGTTTTAAACAATATAATCAATAACGTTTTTTAAACTTTAATTGAAAAAATATAAATTATTTTATTTTCAATTTTAACATATTTTAACTTAATTTGGAACTTAAAAACCGTGATTCATTTTTTCATCTTAATGTTGATAAATTTTTAATTTTTAGAAGGTTTTATTCAAGTCCTTTATATTTTAGCTAATAAACAGTGTTTATGATAAAAATACTTTTCCAAGATATTTAGAATTTTTGCCTAAATAAATCTCCTAATAAATACTTATTGATAAAATTTATTTTCTCTTTCACCAGGATAAACTCTACTAATTATGGAAATATAATATAATATTTTTAGTTAAATAAAAAGGTTCTAACGGTGTTTTGAACTTTATATATTATTTTACGAACAAACTAAATAAAGCTTTTTATAAAACGAGATAACTGGCCATAGCATATATAACAAAACATTGCTCAAGATCAATTTGGACCATCTGAGGTAAGTCATATTAATAACGATTATCACCACTGGGTTTAGGCTATATGATAATAGTTAATGTGTGCGTGCTAAAATTATTTTTGTGTAAACTATAAAATTAACAGCATTTAAATCTTATTTCTAAAATAATTAAACTTAAGTAATAAAAGACTACAATATAATGCAAAAACAATTAAATAATTTCCGTATTTTTCCATATTCCGTATATTAATACTTTAATTTCCTATTTTATTATAGTTATTAAGGTATCAAGGGTATTATAAGGATAATAACGCTTAAGGTCGATGGTGTGTTACGTTGACCGAAAGTTATTAGCCTTAATACCCGTGGTGCCTTCATCGTTTAATGTCCGACTAAATATTCTTTATATGAGAATCATTTGAATAAATTTTGAATGTATTAGTTTAAACCAAATCAAGTACTAGCATTTACCTAAAAATTGTCGAAACGTAATTGTGGTAACCATGGTTGCTCACGGAACACTGTGTGGACCGTGTGGACGAAACCGTTTTGATGGCTAATTTTCAAGATTTGTCAAAGTCATATTCTCCAAATTCCCTTTGGACAAAGTTTTCAATGTTACGTAAAGAATTAATAGTTCATAAGAAGATAAGAAGTAATGAAAAGTTGATTTCTCTGCAACAGTTCCTAAAGCAACTTGGGAGAAATTATCAGCCTAAAAAGTCGAAGGTTCTGACTCGCGAACAAGTTATTACTTTTTTGAAAGAAGCGCCGACTGAAAAATATTTGGCAGATAAAGTTGCATTAGTGATAGGTGTATTCGGAGCTTGTAGAAGAGACGAGCTTGTGAAAATGAAGATTTTGGATGTGCGTGATATGGGTCAGCATATATTTATTGACATTCCACAAAGTAAAAATGGGCAAGCAAGAAGTTTTTTGGTTATTAATGACAGTGAAATGTGCGCAACAAAGTTAATTCGGGACTAAGTGTCTTTGCGACCTCAATTGATAGGTTTTTTTGTGCTATCGTGATGAACGATGTACTGTGCAGCCTATAGGTAAAAATACATTTGGAAATATACCCTTTAAGATTGCTACATATTTGGATTTACCTGATGCTAAGGCGTACACAGGTCATTGTTTAAGACGTACAGCGGCAACAATTCATTCTGATGCGGGAGGTAGTTCCGAGAGCTTAATGAGGTTAGGAGGCTGGAAGAGTTCTTTGGTAGCACGAGGGTACGTGGATGATAGTGAAAGCTCCAAAGTGGTAATGCTTCCCTTCTAGTTGGGAAAAGTATTACTTCAAGTAACACAGCAACTGCGGTGGGGTTTGGAAATGTGGAATTTTCCGGTCAGTTTGAAAATGGTACGTTTTACTTTAAAAAATAATTTTATTATGATAAGTATATTGTGTAAGTATTTTTTGCATTTTCGTAATAAATGCTTAAATGAAGATAATTTATTGTTTATTTAATGGTTCATTTGTAGGCCCTAGGCGTTATTTTTTTTAATAACGCCCTAGGGTAATATTTCGTATTTAACTGAATTTGACATAATATTATTATTTGTCAAATAATATACCAGACGGACATTAAGTAAATAACAAAGAGAATAAGTAATAATATACTTTTTACTTAGGAAAATTATTTTAATATGACAAATATATAGATTTTAAAATATAATGCTTTTTGGGTTTATATAGTCTTTCTTACAGTATCAGTATATATATTTATAATATTATAAAATATATAAAAATATTTATAATATTATAAAAAAAATAGTTTCCCTGTACAATCTCTTTTATTTAACTGAAGAAAATACCTATAATAAACTGCAAATAAACAATGAAAGTATATTTTTGGGACCAAATAAGTGAATTAATAGAAAATATAGGTTCTGTTAAGCCGGATTCATTGATATACTTTACATCAAAAAACACTTACACTTACGAAATAAATACATTGACGTAAAACCGCTGGCCAAGCGTAAGTGAGAATAATGCTGAGAATCCAGTTTTACCGCTGATGGTCTACCCATTTAGATATGGTGTAAGTTGGGTAAAAATCTTTAATATTGTTAGTTTTAGTAAATATTTACCGAAGGAGGTAAACTGTGGAAAATTTATCGTTCACTCCCATAAAAACGAACACTCACTGGTTGTTAAAAAAATAAGCAAAAACTTAAAAAGATTCTTGAATCCATCTGTTTAAATTTGAAATATAAAAAAACTGTATCCTTAACTGCTTATTTTGCTACATTTATTGTTTCCCGCCGATTCACCAAATGTGCTTCTTTTATTGACAGTAATCAAATGGCGTTACGTTTAATATCTTTCTACCCGGACTATGTCATTTACATTTGGATGGTTAACTTATTTTCTGACACTTACGCTTTTCGGGAAGTACTTGTGTTAATTTATACAAAAAAGAAACCAAGTACAAACTACAAACTAAATAAAATAATTTACCTTTATTGAAACTAAGTAAAAACATGAAAAAAAATATTTGCTATATTTATAACAAATTTAAATGCGTACACCACTTTCAAAATAATTTTTTGCAACTTAAAATTTTCTTTTGCAGTGATTAATATGTCACTGTCAATACATTTTACTTAGTGAGTCTGTATACTTACAATTTTTGGAGACAGCAAATAAGAAGAGATTTTGTCTTTCCGGTCCCATGGCTGGTTATCTGTTTTCGTTTACGGACAGGTCGCAGGTATATTGGCCATTATTTATTGCCCTTTTCAGAGACAATCTGATATTATCACACAAAATCCTAATCAATGTTAATTTATAGCGGTCTTCTCTCAATAAACATATGAACCCTTTGTTTTACCAATTCCTTTGGTAACAAGCCGAAAAATGACAGTCATTAAAAACGTAGGACATTCGATTTCCTGGCGATATTTTACATAAAATTATTTTTCTCGTTAGTTTGGTATTAATTTCATAATTACCATAAAGACTTAACAAACTTAGGACTAAAAGGCGCATGATTTTCCTTTATAATTTTTAATAACTTTGAACATTATATGTGACTTGATATAATTTTTTTTTGTTACGTATATTTACAGTGGACAGTCACCACTTGGAATCCAATAGCTATGGAGCAAAAGCTCCCATGGCCTTTGGGGCTGCGAAAATCTGCAGCTCACCAACGCTAATGTTGATTGCTGATAACATACAAGATAACTGTACGTCGTCACGGGTTGATACTGAGAAGTTCAGAAGAATGAAACGATGTTACTCACCAGTATCTACAACTAACTGATTCAGCTAAGAAAAAGCCAGCTGAAGCGAAGTTAGCGTTATCGTAACGCAGTAGCCGACGATTCGGAGGCGATGTTAGGCAACGATGTTACACTGAATGAGACGCTCAAGCTCGATGTTCAAGTCAGGGGTCTAAATTTTGAAGGAGAGAGTAATCTGTCAATCCTTTATCCAGACATGAATTTATTGGGGTAGAAGGATTGAGAAATTACTCGCTTCTTCAAAATTTGGACCCCTGGCGAACATCGAGCTTGAGCGTCTCATTCAGTGTAACATCGGTTGGCCTAAATCGCCTTGCGATTATCGTCGGCTACTCCTTACGATAACGATAACTTTGCTTTAGCTGGCTGCTTACTGAATAAGTTTGTTGTAGACATTGAAGTAACATCGTTTCGTTCTTCTGAACTCCCGAACGGTAGTATGAACCCGTGACGACGTACAGTTATCTTATAATTTTTTCATCTGCTGCATTACATACCGCTTGTATAGCGATTAGATATTAAGTACAAACCATTTATATATTGTATACAGTGTGTTAATGACATTGCAGTATGATTAGAAACTTTATTAAGATCCCATAAAAATGAAACACATGTAGACAATACTTACTTAGGTCGGCCGCATACATACAACTTTTTAGTCCGGCAACTGTTTAGTCGAGTTGCGTGCTTATGCGATTTTATGACGACCAAACAGTTCAGTCGCCAAGGTGCGCATACAGTCAATTCAGTCGCTATCGATTATGTACTTGTTTGAATAGCACGAGGACGACTGTTCAGTTGAGCGTATGCGCACTCAATACATGGCAATGCTCATTGAACCGTCGCGATAGTTGCGCGACTGATTAATCAAAAGGCGATCGATGTGGTTTTACGACTATTTAGTCGAACAACTGTCTAGTTGCTAATATGCGCAGCAACATACATTTCCATATACTTTTAACGTGCGACTAAACAGTTGCTCGACTAAAAGTTGCATGTATGCAGCCGTTACCTAAATAATAATATAATAGTAATCTCTTTTAAATAAAATATTTTGTTTACAATTTATATCACAGTTTATTCATAGAATCCAAATACGTTATCAAGGATAGATTGCGACTTCCACTAAAAAGACAGATGAATAAGAGTTCTGTGGAGCTTAAAACATCTACAAGTAGGCTCTCCCCATATGTTGGTTGTAGGTGGCGGTGAGAAAAGCCTGCGCCTACTGAACGACGTCTTGTCTATCTCTCTCTTTATGGAAACCATCTAGTGTGTATGGAATCCGCAGTTTATCCTTTATACTCTATGACAGAATCCACGTACGTGACTCCCTTGGCTAAATATAAAAATCATTAATCAAAAATTTTGAGGACAATTGTTTATACAGGGCATACCCATGTTTTTTAAAACTATAATTTCTAATATTTAAAAACATGGAAGCTAGAAGTAATAAATTATATATTTGTGATCATAGTGACAAGGGCTATTAAATGGGTAAGAATCTGCAGGGTTTCCCAAAAGGTATGGGCCAAAGTTTGGGATCATGTAGATTGGATCAAAATAAGGTAACAACTTTATATAACTTTTTGCTCTATGCCCCTTCTTTACCGAGCTATAGGCTCTTAAAGGTAACAATTGAAAATCGATTTTTTATTAATAACTTTTGAACGGCTTGTACGATCTGGATTTTTTTTTGTTGATACATTTTAGCTAATAATTCTCTTGCATTAACTGCTATAAACATGCCCCAAAACCATCAAAGATACCAGGTCCGGACTATCAAATTTATAAAAAACTTCAAAATTTTTGCAGTGTTGCCATATTTAACATTTTGATCTTACTGGTAGATTCCCTGAGTTTTATGGAAAAAGGTATACTTTATCTTTATTGATGGACTTAGCGGTTTCGCGTAAAATGATTTAAAATCATTAAGGTATGCTCGAGAGCTCTCGTTAAGATATACCCTGGGGCTCTCAATAAGGTGACTAAGGACTCCCTATGAATCTTATGTCAAAATCTACTACCAGAAGTTAATTTTCAGCTGAAAATTATAAATTAATAGTAAAAAAAAATAAACAAAAAAAAACAATAATACAGCAAGATTTATTAGAAAGAATTATGTTTCATTGCGCTGCAATAAGAAATAATCCTAACATGTTGTTTCAGGTTCAAAGAGCATGTCTTAGTAAATTAAGAAAATGTGTAGCTGTACAGTGTACAGGGTGCTCACTTTGAACACATACCTTAGTTAAATTTACGCATAGCAGTTTTTTTTGTTATTCTACTAATAATCATACTCGTAAAGTTTCTACTTTGCTGTATGGTTTTATTGTTTTTATTTTTTTTTTTGTTAAAATAAATTAAGTTTTTTTAACTTTTAATTTATAATTTTCAGCTATAAAAATTAACTTCTAGAGTAGATTTTGACATAAGATTCATAGGGAGTCCTTAAGTACATTTATTGATAGCCCCAGGGTATATCTTATCGAGAGCCCTTGAGTATACCTTAATGATTTTAAATGCATTTACGCGAAAACCCTAGTCTATCAATAAAGATAAAGTATACCTTTTCCATAGAAAACTCAGGGAATCTACCAGTTTGGTCAAAATGTTAAATATGGCAACACTGCCAGAGTTTTTTTTATAAATTTAATAGTCCGGACCTGGTATCTTTGATGGTTTCGGGGCATGTTTACAGCAGTTAATGCAAGACAATTATTAGCTAAAATGAAGCAACAAAAAATTCCAGATCGTACAAGCCGTTAATATTATTAAGAAATCGATTTTCTATTTTTACCTTTAAGAGCTAATACTCGGTAAAAAGGGCATAGAGCAAAAAGTTATATGAGTTGTTACCTTATTTTAATCAATCTACATGATCCCAAACTTTGGACCATACTTTGGACACCCTGTATACAGGGGTGCTCCATAGAAAAAATATTTGGTCACCATAAATCTTTAACTTAACACTGTATAAAAAATCAATAATTTTTGTTGAATTTACGTAATAGGTTCTACAAAAATGTCCTTATGGTTTTCTGCTATCCCTATAATAAAAGAGATAAAGGATGAAAATGTAACATTATTCACAATTGTTTTACTATTAATTTTATTTAATAATGTGATAGTTTGTTAATGTCCTGTTACATATTAAGTATGCTTAAATTGTTACGTCTCCGGCTTGACGATGAATAGCACTGATAATGGTTTACCGAAAGCGTTCTGCTAGGATATTGTTTTAATAAAAAAATGTGCACGATATACAAAGTTTTTTTATTTCCTATTTTTTTACGTGCACACAGCCACAATAAAGTTTTATTTATATAATAATTGGCTAATAATCAAGGTTGGTTACTCACTTTTATTACCAACAAACCAATTAGAGAGCCCCAAAATAAACACATATTAAAAACCCAAGTAGTGATATAATCGTAAATATTCAGGGTAGACTAATAACGGAGAGAATCATCTAAGGTGGTAATTTATAGAGGTTCTCGTCCAATAAATATATGAACCCTTTATTGCTCCAATCCCTTTAGTATCAGGCCGAAAACTAATAGCCATTAAAAACGAAAGGTTTGAAATTTCTTGGCGTCATTTTACCCACAAAATTATTTTTCTAATTTAATGAGCTATGATTAACATAAATGACCATTTCTTACCATTTTGGGAATATATAAGGTTAAAAGCAAAACCGTGTTTACTGTCATTTTTTTATATGTCGGTTGTTTCAGTTTTTAAATATTTTACCTACATGTTCTTAGTTTATTCGGTATGTTTATTATATAAAAAATAGCACACACAAGATTCGCAGTTCAATTTAGTTTAATTTAAACTTAGTTTTTTCTTGTTAACCCCAAACCAAAAATGATTTATTCACAGTAATCTAGGACCTTTTTAAACGTTAGGCAAGCAAAAAAAAATTTTTAGTTAAAGTATCACGAGAAATTTTCTGTTCTTGCGTCCTAAATCCCTTGGTTTCCAGTGCCCTTTAAACCTGGGGCAGAAATATACTACATTACAACATGAATAATAATTAAAATACTTTTAGTCATAAAAATTTCGTTTAGATTTATAAAAGAACTAGCATTTCGCCCGCCTGCACTACACAATTTTAGCTGTTTTGTTTTTTTTTTCGGTTTTCGTGGGATATTGCCCCCCATCACCTCTACTTAATCACGTTACATCACAACACGCTCTCCGAGCACCTTCTTCCTCTACACACTCTGCAGCGTATCGCGCGTCCTGCGATTGAGCAATTTTTTTATGGTATTTTATTTTTTATTAATTTCTAATATAAATGACGATTGTAAATAAATTAGTAAGAATTTCTCATACAACATTCCATTCCCGCACAAAGGATGATGCTTTAAAAACACGATTCGTTCTATTTTTCTGGGTAGTCGAAAGCTTAATTACCAATTCTCATATTTACAACTTTAAAAATGACGATTTTTCTATGCAAACTTTTTTCCGCATTTTAACCTCCAATGGATGTTATTTTAAAAATTTTAAAACAAATTATTTTTAATGGTAATTACGAGTAATAGCATATCTATATTATAGATGCGTAGGGGCCCTATTAAAAAAATTCCGGTTAAATAATGTAGAAATGGCTACTAAAATCGCTATTATTACTAAGTTTCGGATTTTTTATTAAAAACAAAACAATTAAACTGGGTCATAGACATTTATATTGTTAAAGTAGCACAACAAACTTGCAGCATCATATTTTTTACTCTATATACAGAGTGTTTCACAGGGAACCGCATCGCACTGTGTATAAAAAAGTATTTATAAATAAAAAAAAATTAAGAATAATGTTGATGTGGGCAAAATGATTTTGACACTGTCGGTTCTTGCGGAAGTAGGCATGACAACTTGTTTATTTTCAATAGAGCACACTATACGTTATTGTTTTTTGAATTAAAGTCAAGATTTTAGGCAGATTTCGTATAAAATGTAGCACAAATATATTATATTTGCCTTACTGATGATATAAAGGCATGTTGCCATGGGGTAACCTGGTGCCATATTGTTTAAACCGAAATGGTTTAAACAATTACAAGGATTTGTTATTTTCCAACCGGTCAAATGTTTCTACATTACTTATTGAAATACAAATAAAAAAGGTCTTATGACTTTTCACGAAAAAGCTAATATTTTTGAAGATAGGAATTTTAAAAGGTTCGAAAAATTTTAAATTTAGGTACTGTTGAAAAATATATATGAAAAAATGGAATAAAATATAAATTATATTTATTTTTTATTCCTTATATGTACAATAGTTAATAATATCCTTAATTGTGATATGAAAATATTTCATTGTTTATACCTGTTTTTTGATTGTTTATTACGCGCGCTCACAAGTAAAATAAAGTTCTAATAACTTTCGTAAAATTGATTTCAGAAAAAGAAACTAATAAAAATAAATTAAAGATAATTTAATTAATGATAACATTGCTTTTTAATTTTGATAAAGATAATAGTTTTTAAGATAAATAATAAATAATGATCCAGGACACAGAGAGGCCGATATAAGCGTATGAGTTAGAGAGACGCCGATACTTAAAGGTAAGGGACGCATACTTGTGAGTGCGCGTAATAAACAATCAATAAACATATATAAACAATAACTTTTTAAATCTCAACTAAGAATATTATTTACTATTGTATAAAGAATAAAAAATAAATATTTCTTATATTTTATATATTTATTTTTTAATATATTTTTCATGGGTCAAAAGTTCCCAAATTTTAGATATTTCAAACCTTTAAAAATTCATATCTATATTTAAAATTTTAACTTTATCGTGAAAAGTTATAGGTCCTTTTTTATATGTATTTTAATAAAGAAAAAAAAATGTCCGGTTGGAAAAGAACAATTCCTTGCCATTGTTTAAACCATTTCGGTTTAAGCAATATGGCACCAAGTTGCCCTATGGCAACATGCATTTATATCATCAGTAGGGCAATTTAAAGAGGATCGTATAAAAAATTGAGATGAAATAGTTTTTGGCACTAATGCGCCGATTCCTCCTAGACTATAATACCGTTTCCTGTAAGAGATCCTATGTGTTACCTGTTAAAGTCAGTTTTATGATAAATTAGCATAGCTACACATATATGTTATAGTCAATCCTCAAAGCTCCGGCGCTCCTAGGTTTGACTAGTCAATCCTCAGATCTGACTTGAAGTCTTAGTCAAAGCCCAAACAAATAAGGTTTTTTGGCCTCTGACTAAAGAATTTTCGTCAAACCTAGGAGTAACTAATTTGGTCAGGCAAACGTCAAAACTCAATTTAATAAAATCGGTGTTTGACCAGTCAAACTTTAATTAGGTATTAGGAAGTCTCAGTTTCTTAAATTAGATGTAATAAAACGATTTTTTTTTTAATTTTAATGTTTATTGTTGTTATATTCTCATAGTTAAAATTAAAAAAGTCTTTATTTAGACATGGTGAGGCATTATGACATTTAGAATTGCACAATATGTCAGATCTCTTACATTTACAACTAACCACAACTAACCAAAACTAACCACAAATGTAAACTTATTTAAACGTGTTACAAGTACCGTCGACGTTTGACCGAGTCTGCCAGTCGCTTCTAGAATCGACTAGGCAAAGCCCAAAACAGATTATTTTACTTTTGACGTTTGACTGAAAAGTTAGGAACTTCTAGGTTTGACTAAAAATACTTTAGTCAAAGGCCAAAATTATAATTTATTTCGGGGTTAGACTCGAAGGCTTTGGTCAAACCTAGGATAAACCAGTCATTCTGCGAAGAGACTGCATATCGACCTTTGACAATGACATATATGTTGAATATAACAGAACAGTTAAAGTCAAAAGAGACTCAATGTCATACAGTTATTTTTTATTATTAATAGTTGAGGTTTCAATACTTGCATTTATCCTAAAAAAAGTTACATATATTTTATTTTAAATGATTTTTAAAAATCGCGCCTCTAAATACGGTTGCTATTAATTAAAATTGTAGAGATTACAAAAATGCAATAAATCCTGTGCATATTTCCGCTATAATTAAAAGAGTCATTGCCTAAAATAATACACTGCATGGTCGTCAATGAAAATATATGTTTAATTTATTTATGCGATAAATTAAATCCTACAAATGTACATACACGGTAACGCCGTTACGCCTAAAATGAGTGAGCTCGTGCAACAACAAAACGCGTATAAACCGGCGAAAGTTTATTTATAAAATAACAAAACCGCTGCAACCGCGGCACGATTTTACTATTTATACAATACCAATTAGGCACCCACTGGACACATTCACGCAGCAAGAGAGAATGGATGTCCAACAAGCTATCCAGCAAAAAGTGCATTTGGAGAGTTTATTACCGCCGAGATAAATCTCGGAAAGTTCGTATGTGAGAATTCTTCCCCTGTATTTATTTATGTCAAATATATTAGTATAAATGGGTTTGTTAAGGGGGTTCTCTGGTTTGATGGTCTTATAGTTATGCATTTTTTGGGATTTTTTTCGAGGACCAATGAAGAGATAGAACTTTGAAGTTTTTATCATTTATTTATAAGTGTTTCAAGAGTAGGGGAGAGTTGGACAAAACCGGGTATCAGTCCAAAAACTGACTGACTCTAGTGCCACTTTAGAGTAGCAAGAGTTTATTGTATATTAAAATATTCCCAAATGGTCTAAGTTTAATTTACCAATAGATATATTTTTCAAACTTTTTATATTTTCTTGTATTTTAAATTGCAAAATACCCGGTTTTGTCCAACTGGCTTGATAAAACCGGGTATTATCTTAAATACCTAGTAAATATACAAAAAGGTTAAAATAAAATATTTATTCAAAATATGTGAAAAAACAAAAAAATTATGAACAGAAGTCGCAAATAACTTCATTTGTATCGTCATAGGCACTACAGGCTTCATGAGCCCATTTGTTGCAATACACGCATTTTATCCAACCTTTGACTTAGATTTTAAAAATAATTCGTGCACATGCATCATCGTTATCATATTCTTCCTTCAAACTGTCAGAATCGGCAATCGGTAATTTCGGAACCAATTTTGTTGTCTATGCAGCCTTTTTACCACTTTTTTTCCCTTATGTCTTCATTTAGCTTTAATTTTTTCACGACAGAAGATTTTTTAAAACAATCTTTCAACTCAGACTTATAAGGAGATGAGGTTATTACAGTAGCCTTTCCTCTTTTTCTGTTATCGTTAGATGGTTTTCTAGATGTCTTAGGTATCGGAAAAACCTCTTTTGGAGACACTGAAAACTTACAGATTGATTTTGTGGACGTTGCTCGTAAACTGACTTGTTTAGGAGGTGGAGAGGTCAAGACTAAAAAGCTACAGCTTGCTTGCGGAGAAGTATCATGTGTCTGATTTGCAGTGTGGGAGTTTAAAGAGCTACAACTTGGTTGAGGAGAATTGACGCGTGGAGGTAACGGGGCTATTAATATTCCGGCGGTCTGCTTTGTAGATGAATTAGAGTTTTTATCCAGTTCTTCTCCTGAATCATTGTTCAGATTATTTGTTGCAGATTCAGTTTTTGGTCTATGTAGTTCTCGCTCTGTAGTTTTTGAGGGAGCAAACATTTACTCAGGAAAAACTTCAGGATTCAGCGGATAAATTCCAGTCTTCCTGAAACCATTTATTGCAGTCTGCATAATTGCCAATTTAATTAAAGCCTCTCCAAAAGCTCTTCCACTTCATAAATTGTAACTCGTCTTCCAGGGTGCTGGCGCATCCATCTTCTGACTTCTTCTCCAAAATTAGGTGTTCAAAGGAGCCATAAATGATACGTCAAGGGGTTGTTATCTGTGGGTACAGGGCGGTGGAAAGCATACTATAACCACATGATTTCTCTGGACAGATTTATTGACTCCAAATTTTTTGTATGCATAGTCTGTTCATCTAGACGCAAAAGAATGGGATTTTCAGCAGTAGGGCCAGTAAAATCGACAAATTTGTTAAACCACTTGATAAAAATATCCTTTTGGATTCATCCACTTGGGTGGAATTCAGCGAATGTTCCCGGAGGTGAGTGGTCTGTTTAGAAGTTTTCCAGGAAAAATCCGCATTGTAGGCATATAGGATCCACTTGCGCTCATACAAATTTCTGCGGTCACCAAGGTTCCTCTATCGAAAGAAACTAGAGCTCCAATTTGTCTTTTTCCTCACATGGAAATAACTTTAGACTGCTTGTTGGGGAAAGTTCTAGTTTCCGTTTCATGAACATTTCATATGCGCTCAGGAGGAAACTTGAATTGGTTACAAACTTGTGTTAAAATAGTAAAAGACTTTGCTACTGCTGCTCAATTAAATCCTATAGCTCCTCAATCAAAGATCTGGATGCCGTGACAAAAACGAATAAAGCAAACACTTACCAGTCATTCTCGTTTCGTTGTTAAAATTGTGGTTAATGTTATTCCGTACGGCTAGTTCGTAAGCAAGAATTTTTAATTTAAATAAAGTAAATCCGAATAGTCTACTTTCCATTTACAAGATATGTGAAACTATCTTGTACCGACTGAACCTAAAAGAATATTAATAAAATTAAGAAAAAATAAAACAGAATTAAGTTAGGTAAGTCATACCTTTCTTCCAAGCCTCTTCCACAGAGTTATCATTTCCAGCTTTTTTCACACCATCTTCCAAAGTTGATTGAGGAACTTGAAAACTTTGAGAGACTTTTTTATATCCCATCCTATGTTCTAGCACTGCAATAACTGCATTTTGCATGCTTTCTTGATCCCATGACTGACGAGTAGATTTTCTTTTATAATGCGACATGCTGTGGTTAACTAAAGACAAAAAAAACAAAATGTGTGATAAAATCGGGTACCCGGTTTGGTCACCACTTGGACTACCCGATTTTGTAGGACTCGTAAACGGGACATTAAATATTATCTCAAATTGTTAGCTTATAGGATAACATTCAGAATTTTTGACCAAATTATAGGTAATAGAATAGGTTACATGTAATAAATTTCAAATTTGCCATTAATTATTTAGTAGATGAGAAAAAAGACTGAAAACTTACCTTGAAAGTCCAGTTTGGTACCGCGAAAAATACTTAAGATGTAACTACACCGGCACATGTTATTCAACTGATGTAGAAATGTATACACGCGACTGTTGGCCGTTCAAGGACACAAATTTTAGTTTCGTCCGATAGATGGCAACAGTCATTTGGAAGAATTAGACAGTACCCGGTTTATCAACCTACCCGGTTTTATTCTGCGATACCAAGACTAAAGTAAATTTTACAACGTAAATAACTACACAATTTTTTTCCTAAACTTGCTTAAACTTGTCTATACGTGTATACATTTAAATAAAGGATCTTAGATATCAAGCCGATGAAACACAATAAGGTCAGCCTCTCAGCGCTCCGAGCACCTGCCTCTTCTAACTGCTGTACCTCTATCATGGCTTAGAATTTTAAAAAATCATTTTATCACCATATTTAGACATATTAAGAAAACAATTTATGCAAAAATCGATTTTTTGAACCTATTAAACCAGAGAACCCCGTTAAACAATCCAAGTTTTTATACAAAAAAATTACTTATTTGTATCTTTTATTGATGCTATGCTCAAATACCTTAGCTTTGGTGTGGAGAGGAAAGAGAGGACGCCATACATATACTTAGAGATTGCCCAGCACTAGGGTCCACCAGAGGGAAATGTCTAGGAAGGGCATGGCTGGACCTAAATAACATAAGATTCCTACCACTAACAGGACTCGCATCACTAGTGAGGAAATTGGGGCTCTGGTAGACAAAATGATAGCGCCAGATCAGTGCAAAAGAAATGCACACATAAGGGACAGGACAGGGTTCCGGAACCTGTGTATGCCTAAGGGTTGGTGTAGAGCATAATGGGCTTAGGCCTTAGTGCTCAGGATCCCAGCGAGGGAACTCACCGTGCTTCGATACGATACAATATGATCTTCTAGTACTAGGCTCAAATACCTTAGCTTTGGTTCGATCTAATTAGTATTACTTTGTTCATTTGTATTTATTTTATTTTTTATTTTAAGATGCGGCTTTACTACAAATGATGCTCTTTATTATCTAGTACATGTTAATAATTATAGGCTATAATTCATAAAATTTTCGTTTTTTTTATATATATATATATATATATATATATATATATATATATATATATATATATATATATATATATATATATATATATATATATATATATATATATATATATATATATATATATATATATATATAATAATACTGACAATCACCTTAAATACGGAACAAATTCGTAGAAGCAATTTTATCATTGAATATAGTTTTTCTTTGGTGCCTTAGTATAAATAAATAATTTATTGTACCTAACATTATATAAATTTTAATAAATTATAAGTGCTAATACATTTAAGTTTGCGTTTTTAACAAGGGTGTAAAAATTGTCATAATTTTAATTTATCTCGAAATCCATGCTTGCTTGTAGAGAATAAAATTTCCAATTGGCACCATTTGCCTTATAAAGTAATTTTAATTTTAGCAAAATTGATACAAAAAGTCATAAAAAACATTTTTTTCTGATTTAAGGGTGCATTGCTTTACGAAAAAGAAAGCCTGCTTTAAAACCATTAAAATAGGCGTGGCTAAAGGTATTTTCATTAAAGTTGGACAGATATATATTTTTTGAATATTACAACTTTTTATTAATTTTTGCCGTTTTTTTTACATTAGGATATTTTTATTTCTTATAAACAAAAAATATTTTTATCAAAAAAAAGTTATTTTATAACGTTATTTCAATAATAAACCACAGAGAAATAAAGTTTGACTTAGTACTTAATAACAACCCCTGTACAACCCAGTAAGAATAAAGAAAGAATTATATTATTTAAGGTTATTGAACATTAAATGGGACTGAAAAGTAAAACTCTTTGTTAACACAGATAAAAACTAAACTTTTCTTGGATGTGGCAATCTCTAGTCTAAAAATTTAATTTTTTGCCTTTGCTACACTGATACAATAATTTTATGTTCCTAGATGTTATGCAGTAATGCTTTGTAAAAACATCATACTGTTTTAAACTTTTTTACTTCGTTTTAATTTGCAGTAGATTTGTAATTTTATGTTTGATTATGCTGACAACGTCGAAACATGTCGCCGTTTCAGAATAATATTAACACCTTAAAAGAACTTAAAACCCAGACTATTTTTTTAAATTTTAACCCTATATTTACACCAAGTCCATTATCGGCTAAATGTTGCTAAATTATAGAAAAATGAGAACAGTGAAGTTCAGGAAATTTTAAAAAATTAACCCTTTTATGCGAAAAATTTTCCAGAGTTTAAAAATAAAAAGGACTTATGAAAATTAAAAATTCAGTGAAAACATAATGCACAAAGGATCAAGATAATATCTAATACTCGAGATAATAAGAGTAATGCTCGGTAAGCCTACTACATTCCACCTAAGTTATCTACGAAGATTCCCATAAATTATAGAAACATCGATTGGTCATTAATGCCTTATACCAGTGTGGTCCTTTCGCATAAAGAGTAGACCTTGGAACCAAAATGTTAAAATAATGTAATATTTATTTAATTTAGAATAACAATAAGTAACATATGAAGTGATAAAAATTGTTTTTATTATTCAGATTATTATTTTTACTATTTTACCAAACCTTTAATTTGAAAACCACATTGGGAAAAAATATAAAATGAATACCAACTAAAATATATAGTCTGTCTAAAGTATATCGTTATGGCTTTTGACGGAACATCCCCTAATAAACCTTTAACGATTTTATTACCTATTGTTATTGGGTAAACCTATTTGTTCATAAGGGCAGGGTGGGCCAGGTATTTCTTGAGTATTAACCATTAGGCATATAAATATTTTGGATAATAATTTAGTGGCAGTGTTGAATAACCGTTTTTACTGAGCGTTTCGAAAAATTGTTTTACGAGAATATATCTATGTCGCGACCAAATCATTTGTCATTAGATGCAAAACAGGTTGTGAAAAATGTGTATGAAACTTTAATCATTTGAGGTTTAATTAAACAAGAAGCTTTAAAGAAACCTGTCCCTTACAAAAACTCAATATCATCGATAAGGGATATTATTATTAGTGAAGAATTGAACAAAAGAAAAAACGTAGTGATTTTCAATCTCACCGTATAGACAATAGTGATCAGGACCTAATAAGGAGGAAAATATATTGTCTTTATAAAAGCGGAGTTATTCCTAAACTGAAAAAGAAGCTAGACGAAGACGAAACCAATATAAATATTAGCCGTGCCACACTCCATAGAGTTGTTTGTAAAATGGTTTAAATACCGCAAAATAGACAAAAGACAAGTAGTAATGGAATCGCACAGATTACGCTCTTGGAAATTTAATTACTTTAAGAAATTAAAAGATATAGGTTAGAAAACAGATCCATAATTTACCTTGATGAAACATGGTTCAATACACACGACACAGTATCCAAAAGATGGGTTGATTTCAGTCAAAACTGTCAGACGAAAGCACCTTCAAATAAGAAAAAACGGATTACCATAAAACACGCTGGTTCAGAAGACGGTTTGTCCCAAACTGCTTGCTGTTGTCTGCAAAGATTATTAAGGATTCTAGCTTGGATTATTAAAGGACACAAGTCAGAACTTTTTGGAAAACTGGTTTTTCAAAATTATATTTTCCATTCCAAACAACAGTGTTATTTTTCATGGATAACGCAAGGCTATCACAGCCGTCTGCTACCAAAGCACCAGCTTCATCAAGTTCAAAACCTGAAATCCATAAATTTTTTTTTTGTTAGAAAATAATATTTATTTTAATTAGTAAAAAAAAAAACGCATCTTTGGAAGTCCAAAATTTTATATCAATTAAAAAAACAATATGTACGTGATAATTTTCCTGGGTATTCCCTTTTTTTTGTTTTTAACCCCATAAAAATTTGTGGAACCAAGTAAAATCAAAGATCAGAGCAGAAAATGTTACACCTACTTTAAGTCCAAGTGTTATAAATTTGATAAAAAATGTAATTACAACATACCAGTTGAAAGCTGGAAAAATTCACTATAGCACATTAAAAAAATTTAAAGGTTCTTAATTTTAAAAACAACAAATTATTTTTAAAATTAAATTGCCCTTTGGAAAGTTTTAAAAATTTAGATTTTTAAAAACACGCAGTACAGGATACCAGACGAAAAAGTCTGCAATTTTTTTAGGAAATGATGTTAATAAGTTCTAACAAAAGCGACAGATAAGAACTATTTAATGTGGGTAACACATTAAAATAGTTTCAAAGTACATTTATTTAGTAATAATTATACTGTATTTATTTGTAGGTGTGTTTGTTAATTGGATTGGCGATGCCTGTAGGCGAGACAGACTAAAAGGGAATATCTACAAACGATATACAAGACAAAGGAACCGTGTTAATAATCACAACACTAAAATAAAAACTGGTAACAAACTAGTATTTACAATAACGATGAACTAGTTGAAAATGTAAGTCTTCCTTCAGCTAATTCAAAATACTCAAATTTACGACCTCTCAATCTACGTCATCAAACGTTTTTATTAATTATCGAAATGGAAAATGCTCGTCATATGTTTTCGGTGTACATACTTTTGGAAAAATACTGCACACCATCTACAGTTTCCAAATGCTAATAGATATACAGGTCACGGTTTTAGAAAGTTCATTTTCTCTTTTGGTTAAAACAGGAGCTGACATTTAATGTTAAAAAGCCATGGTGGTAGAAAGTCTAATTCAGTAGGAAAGGCCACATTAAAAGATTCCATTAAAAAAAAATATCAAATAGAATTCTTGCGGAGGAATGGAACCACAACTAACCACAACTTTACGGCCTTAATACACAAATAAGTATTTTATATTTTGTAATTATTTATTTTTAAAAGACAAAAAGATAAACCAACAATAAAATTAGTAACACCAAGGAAAACTAAAGTTAAAAAATAAATGTGTTGTTCGTATTTTAATAATATTTTTAAATTAAAGAAAAAATAGATGTTTTTAAGGTTATGTTATTTTTTACTTTACAAAGTATATAGGAATATATGAATTGGTACATCGTAGCGATAAAAACCTTTGCCTTACATTTTGTTTCTTTTGTAAAATGAAGGTTTTATTGGCCACGACTGTGCCTTATACAAAATTAAACTGTAGTGAGTAAAATTTATACATAAAAAAACGTTTAACGATTAAAAAACCTTTGACTTTCGTTTCAATTCTTTAATATTAAGTGGATTACCTTTGCGATGTTAGTAATTTTGTTATAATTTATTGGGTAATTGTTTCTCTTTCTTAACGTTCTGTAGAGATTAAATTATTTTGAGAAGCCTCTGCTGATTGTTGTCTTTGGTATTATATTACAAAATACTGCTTTAATTTTAACATTATTTTTATTTTTATGCTTACTAAATTATCCTAAAGATATATGCACAACTGACCGTCATTTATTTAAGATATATAAATAGCGGTCGAACATTTTTACTAAATGGGTTCAAACAAAATTTTTTTTTTAATTTAATTTATAATTTAAACCAATATATTAAATGGTTTAATTTTTTTTTCCCCAAACCCTCTTTAAATTAAAAAGAATTTAGGAAACTTAAAAAATATTTAATTTAACAATTTAAAATTTTTTAAATTTCCCCTTTTTATGACGCAAACCCCAAAAAACATTTTAAAATTTTATTTAAATAAAATTTACCCTAAATAACAAAAAACAGTAAACCCAGCTGATTATTAATTATTCTGCTAAATTGAATATTGAAAAAACTTCAAAAGTTAAAAAATTCTTATTAATTGCCAAACTATTTTTTATTATAGCATTACCGATATTTAATTTAATTTAATTCTAAAAGATAAAATTCCAACTTTTAAATTTGAATCTTTTTAAATTTTTTTTTAAAATTAAATCTAATTAAAATTAAATTTGTTTTGAACCAAACCTTTTTATAATCCATCAAAAACATTCTTTTTTTTTTTTTTTTTTTTTTTTTTTTTTTTTTTTTTTTTTTTTTTTTTTTTTTTTTTTTTTTTTTTTTTTTTTTTTTTTTTTTTTTTTTTTTTTTTTTTTTTTTTTTTTTTTTTTTTTTTTTTTTTTTTTTTTTTTTTTTTTTTTTTTTTTTTTTTTTTTTTTTTTTTTTTTTTTTTTTTTTTTTTTTTTTTTTTTTTTTTTTTTTTTTTTTTTTTTTTTTTTTTTTTTTTTTTTTTTTTTTTTTTTTTTTTTCCCCCCCCCCCCCCCCCCCCCCCCCCCCCCCCCCCCCCCCCCCCCCCCCCCCCCCCCCCCCCCCCCCCCCCCCCCCCCCCCCCCCCCCCCCCCCCCCCCCCCCCCCCCCCCCCCCCCCCCCCCCCCCCCCCCCCTCCTTTCGCGAAATTTTATTAAAAAATTTTTTTTAATTTTTAAAATAATATATATTTATATATTAAATTTTAAAACCTATTTGTTACTGACCAAAAATTTGCTAAAATGTAGACCTTTAAAAGGGATATCTTGTAAATCAAATTTGTAATTGGAAATGGTAGTTACTTTAAAACTATTCGGTTTTCCAGTGGTTACTTATCAAAATACTAACCCGCACGAAAAAACTTTCTTAAGGGTATTCAAAAAGGGGGATAAAACCAATAATTAATATTTTGGCTATCCATCTTTTATCATCATTTATTTATATTTTAGTTACAGTTACGCTGTTAAAGGAAGGAAAGTAGATTCTTTATTAGTACAAATGTCATTATGACAGAAACAAAAAAAAAAAAGATTTATTCTCGTAAAGGCGGTTTCAAAAAAAATAGGTTTTTAAGTTTTTTAAATTTTATAGTAAATAGTAAAATTTAAAAATTGGGTTTTTGTTCCCATAAACGGATCATAAATAATTCATGCTAACTTTCAAAAAATCGGTCAATTGGACCTTAAAATTTGTGACAAACTTTTGAAAAATATTTTCGAGAAGACCCGTTTAAAGTGTTAACTTTTAATTTCACTTCATTGCCGAACAATACTTTAGTATAACTTTAAAAAATTCAATTTCAAATCCTTTTAAGGATATTTTTGGATATCTGAACTATTAAAATATAAAATGATTTTCAACTTTCTTGACTGAATACCCTCTTAATTGGTCTAAAGTAAGCGGCATTTCGTCTGGATATGAAGATTTTAAGGTTTTTACTTGCGTACTTTCCCAAGGACTAATAAAAAATGTGGGTGTAACATTCTTTTGGATATAGTGTGCTTTTTTTGCGTATTCAAAAACTCCCTGCAAGTAACTTAAATCTTTTAACGTCACTTTATTGGGAAGTTATTATCCGTCTATAGTTTATACCTTCTTTGTTTAATTTTAATAAGATGATATCCATTTAAAGAATAGTTTATGAAAAGGCAAGACAATGACAAAAGTGTCACTTTACATGAACTTTGCTTTTAAATGGCCTGATAAATGTGTTTACTCATGAGGACGTAAAAAATTGGCATACCTGTGCAGCTTTAAATAGTGCTTCGCTGACGAAAAAATCTCTTGTAGTTTGTACTTCCCTTTTTTATTTTTTAAATTTTGTTCTTTAACATATTTGATTATTTAAAAAAAAAATAAAAAAATAACAGTGTTAAAATCAAAATTTACAGAAAACCCACAAATCCAAAAATAATTAAATTTTAAAAAAAAAAATACCTATGTATGCCTAAGAAGGGAGTTGTGAAAAGCTATTTAAAAAATTTAAAACAAATGTTTTGGGTAAATTATAAACACTGGAAAACAATTAAAATATATTTTAGTTTAAAATTCTTATTCTCCTATGTTTTATTATAAAAATAATATTTTATAATAATATATAATTATTACGGATTTACTTTTACCATACATTAATTCCTGCTTAATTAAATAAAATATAAGGAATGGGTAATAAAATGACCATTTATATTGTCTTCAAAACACATAACACTATTAAATCTTAAGTTAAACCCAAAAATAAAAACAAAAATAAAATTTATAAGATCCTTACAAAAAGGGAAATATTATATAAATAAAATATCAAACATATAATAAAAACAGATAATTCCACAAATCAAAAATTGATGATAACCACAAAATAAACTAGACTGAATTTAGTATAATAAAACTAACGTTAAATAAAAGAAAACATTTATATTATGAATTAAACATAACTGTGTGGCTACAATATTACTTAATTTGAATAATACTTGATTACACAGACCCACAAAAAAATGAGTGTTCGGACTTGTGGGTCGGACATACTTATTCCCATTTACCACTTTGTATGGAATTGGCCCAGGGCCCAAAAAAGATTCAGTATGAATTAGATCAAGGTGCATTCTCAAGCCAAGTTGGATTATTATGGTCTGGTCTATTATGATATGGTAGAAAAGTTTATGGGACGGGAAAATGACCCCGGAAAATCGTGTACTGTATCATTTACGCTATATACTTCATAGCTTTCTGAAGTTCCGTAATGACAATTGACTGTAGAGAAATACATGGGGAAAGGATAGAGGCATTAGAATCGACGAATCGGGGATTCAGAATCTTTTAGAGACCCGAGAAAACTATCCTTAGGAGTAATTCTAACCTACTTGCAGAGTAGAAGAACTTATTGAAATCCATTAATTTTCCAACCTCGTCAGGGGTATTTTTTCATGGAAAGACCACTGTGATTGCGACGTCAAAACTCGATTTTTCGACCCAAAGGGGTCATTTTGACGATTCAAAACGGGAAATTCCAGTTGGATAAAAAATTTTTTGAGCACAGTGTGAGTTCAGAATTTAGAAGTGCAAAAAAATACCACTGCTGTGATTGCGGCGTCCGAAATATTATTTTCCCGCCCAAGAGGTCATTTCCGGTCCCAAATGGGAATTTCAATTAGCCATAATTGTTGTATTCAGAATTAAAAAGTACATAAAAATACCATTGTTTGCGATTGGGCGTCAGAAACATGATTTTCTGGCCCCTAAGGGGGCATTTTCCGGTCCCAAAGGGAAAATTTTAGTTGGCCATGGACTTCTTTACCACAAATCCGGCTTTGGCTTGAGAATGCACCTTCGACCTTGCCTCATCCGGAATCCATCTTTCAGGCCCTATAGGGGCAAGTTTTGGCCCCCGGGGCCCAAATTCCCGACATGGAGGGCCCTTTCTGAGCTCGAGATTGAATTTAGCGTCGAAAAAAACATAGGAATACATATGTCAGACCCACAAGTCCGAACACTCATTTTTTGTGGGGCTTTAATCATTCCCCTTTTGCTGAGGTACTTTTGGGAAAACTTAAAATCAAATATGTTAAACCCTTTTTTATTTTTAAAAGTAAGAACAACTTAATATGTCATTAATAACATTATGTCATAAATTCTGACCGAAAGCCCTAAGAATATCTTGAATAACATTATATCATAAATTCTGACCAAAAACTGTTAATATATTTACTTGTGTTTTGGAGTTTTTTTTTTATTTTGTTTAAAGTGATCTGCCAGTTAGTACGGATCAATATTTTCTGTGCACATGCAGTTTTACATGCCGGGGCCAAGACCGAAGAGGTCCTTTCTTAGCAAGAACCCGATAAAGACTTTTTAATACATGAATCCGCCATAACAATATAAAACATACCCGAACATACTGAAAGATACAAAGAAAAACTAAACTTAGTAATAGATGATTAAAATGATCATTATTTTATTTTATACATACGCGAGCATCAAAGGTATTTTTAAGTATACCAGGTTATAACTAAATTAGTATTTTTAATTATTTAAGCTGTCATAAAAGCTGTTTTGGTGAGTATAGAATCGCGTGTTTTCCCCCTCCACCCTATTGAAAAGCTGTGTTGCTCGTTGGTTGCTTTTAAGCTGATAAATAAGGATAT
>JAHBCN010009616.1:0-34518 GCA_019359885.1 Listronotus oregonensis
CCCCCAAAGAATCTAAATGTTTCGGTTGTCCCCGTTTTTAAGATAAACTAAACTGAAAATTAAATGGTAATTAAAATTAAAATCATTAAAAACTACAAAACCTAAGATATTTTTGTTACAGTTTAAGATGTGTTTCACAAACTGGGTTCTTCTTCAGGTGATCTGTAAGGTCATAGGGGACTATAGGGCTGAACACACTCAGTCTATATGCCCCGCGACCAGGACCGAAGCGGTCCCATTATATAAAAACAAATTTGACGAGTACCCAACAAGGACTTTTTAAACATAAATCCGCCACAAAAATATAGAATATATCCATAATGTCACAGTCACTGTAGTTGTTTTCATTTAGCAGTTGTCAAAGTAACAGAGCAAGCAGTTCATGTTTTCATTGCGCAACGATAATACTTAAATTTGTTATGAACAAGGGATCCAAATTAAGTAATATTTGAAGATACTTTTAGAACAATTCATGAAATTTACCTTATCAAAACTCAAGTGTTTAATTGTGAAATGAGTTTAAGGAAGGTCATACGAGAGTCGAAGAATGAACGCACGCAAGCGGTACAAAACTTCGATAACATAGACTTTATATATGATTCTATTCTTAGCAATACAAAAATGTTTGTTGTTAAAATGTTACAAACATTACTGAATAGTATGCGCAAAATGTGTACCCAGATTGCTGACTGTGGAACAAAAACAGAGACTTTTTGAAATCTCGCTAAGTTTCTCAGGCGATACCAAGATAAAGGTGGCGCATAACTTCTTACTTACATGCGTCATTAAAAAACTCTTATGAAGATGGTAAATATGTACTGGCTTAAAGGATGATGGCGGATTTCCACCAAACAGCCAAACCGCAACAAAACAGCAACTCTGTCGATTTCGACAAAACAGCAACTTGAGTTTCCAAAATAAGGAACATTTTTAAGATTTTGGGGCGCCCGCGAATGTTTTATCAACAATGAAAGATTCCGTCGTCAGGCTGGTTTCAGGTTTTGTCTTTGATTTTGTATACAGAGTTTGCTGCGTGTGAAACGGTAGGCGGTAGACGTTACCAACGGGCAACAAGCCAAAACTATTCTGTATATAGTATAGTATATGTGTAATTTTCTAATAAAACTAAAACAAACCGTTGCTGGTCTCAGTTTACTTCACAAGCTCTTAAATTCGTGATTGAACATTCTTATATAATTATGAAACGATGATCTAAGTTCTTCATTTATTACTATGTTATCATTAATAACGGTTTCCATAACTATTCGGGGTAATATCCCTAGTGCATTAATTTTTCCGAAAAATTGAAAAAACGAGTTTTAAGTAATTTTTTTTAACAAATAGCATGAGCGGAGGGGTTTTTAAAATCCATGAAGACGAGGATTTTTCCACTCGCAATTATTTGTTAAAACAGATTACTTAGAAACGAGTGTTCCAATTTTTCCAGAGGAAAAATTAGATGGACGATTATTTGGTAAGATTATTTCCTGAGTTAAATAAACATTTTATTTTAATACAACATTTTTTTATTAAAACAATAAGAACCATAATTAATAAAAACAATATTACTTTCAAGCTGGAGAAGGTAATTACTTTAAACTCATTTTAAATTACAATTAATATAAAAATTACAATTATTGTAGGTAACAGGTGTATTGTTAGCCATATCGGTTAAATTGTTTTTAATTATGTTTGTAGTAGCACTATTCTCTATGTTGCTGTGAGCAGTGTCAAACGATTGATGGTGTTGGCTCGAAGAAGTTTCTATTTTCTGTCTTTTCGGGAGCTTCGAAGCATGTAGATGGTACATTATTTTGGACGGTTCTTAAGGCAGTGATGATATTTTAATGATGTTGACTGTCCATTTGTAGATACGGTTGGATAGACGCAGCTTTAGAATGCCCTGTGATTTTGATGAGTTGCTGCTCGCCTACACCGGCCTTTACCAGATTAGTAACAGCAGTTGATCGCATAGAATGGTCAGATATTTTAACTTCTGTCGTGTTCATACCTGTTTTTTGGGCTGCGTCTTTTGTCCATTTTGACAGTTCATTTCTTCAAACAGGAATGTTTTTAAACCATCCAGTGCAACGATTGGATTGCCATGCTGAATTTGGTGTCAAAAACAATCTATTTGTTGTTATTTTAGACGTTCGTTTGTTTAACAGGGATTTGTACAAACGTACCGGACAAAACTCAGGGTTTTTTGAATTAGGAACAAGCCACTTGCTATCGCACAGATTTTTTGCACCACCTTGTCCAGGTTTGCTGAAGACTGTGTTATACTCGATCCTTCCTGAAACAAGGGATACATAATTTGACTTAAATGTCAAAATATATTTTATAGTGTGATTTTAAAGTAGATGTATGTAACTTTTAATTTTTTTGGAAGAGCAAAAGGAGTTTTAGTGGTTATATATCGTTTTTGATTTTTTGATTTTTTTTTACAAAAATAGTACCTACAGCTAGCAAATTTTGGATGCTAAATAATGGCGAAACGTGATTTATACAAGGTATTACAAGAAGGACATTAAAAAATTGCGAAAACAGATTTTACGCCAAGAGAAAAAGTATGCGCACATATTTTGTTTTGATATAAGCGTTTTTTCTGCCAAGTTACAATAAACATTTACAGACTTTGTTGCAAAATTAAAAAGCAATATCTCACCTGTTTTGATTCTATAATTATCAATTTCTTCTTTAAAATGTTCTGTTAAGCAACGAGCCGCTTCTCCGCCCCTCCAAGCAAGCTCAACTGCTGCAATAAAGTAAAATTTACGCTGCAACCCGGATGGGGTTGTCTCATCCCATAAGGACACCATCTTGTAGTAGTCGTCCATATTTAAAGAAGCTGAACTTGTTTTTCTTTTTTTTTCCATGTTTTTGGAGACTTCTCCTTTTCGCATTTCGAGCATCTCTAGCTGGCTTAAAGATAATGTCGTGGAATGGGTCGAACACGATATTAAATTCTTGAAAATATTTTTCCTGCAGTTTTTTGGCAACGATATTCCACATTACTTTTACACACAGTTCTTTGTAGTCTTCCCCATTAGCTTTACGCATGTTTCATGCCCAGTCCTTGAGGATTAAATTTAGCTCGCCTGTAGTTGTTGTCTGGAGTAATTTGTAATTTTTGTAAATTCCATAATTGCTTCCAGATCGATGTGTAAATTTTGTTTTACAAGCGCAATTTTTCGAAACTTCAAAATTTTTAGTTTTTTTTTTCCGGCAAAAACTGCTGACAGCTAATGTGACGGTGTTAGCAAAGTAATTTTTCCACTTAAAATTTATATTTGACATACCAATTCTTGATAGCGATTGGTCAAAATTAATAGGAAGGAAATAATCGTCGTTAACTCATCCAGTACCTTGTCTTTTTTTGCTTTCGCTAACGCTTAATATTTTCGATTATAGAAAACTCGCACGTTATAATAAATACATCTTTAAAGCAGGCTTGACAAAAACTGTTCGTCAAGTGAAAACTACAGAACACATTTCAAAACAAAACACGCGATTCAAACTAGTTTCAGTCTGTTTGGTTGAATTTGAGTTTTGAGCTTGTTTCCGAAACTAAAATATGTGTTTTGTTTCTTGCAAACAAAACTAATCGCAAGTGAGTCTTTTTGGTGGAATTACGATGTTATAGTTGTTTTAAATGAAAACAAAACAGAAACTCTGATATTTTCTGACTCGCAGCTAAAACGCAAAGAGCTACTGTAAACAGAAGCACATCACGTATAGTTTTTGATTTGGTGCTAAAATTTTAAAAACTTTGAATTTTTTTTTTTTTTAATTATTTTTAGAATGTGGACCCGGCATAAGTTAATATAAACAAAAAGCATGTTAAATCAATTTTAAAATAATTATAATTTACAATTCCGATTCACTTACAATAGCATAATACCAACATAACAACCATAATTAGTCTTAAAATAATTTATTAAGAAAAATTAACAATGAAATTTGGAATGTGTTATTTATTGTTATAACTGTTGTAACACAAGTAGTTTGTCCAACTTGCCTTGTAGATAGGCACACTATGCACAAATAAATTCAAATCAGGATCAAACCATATATGACTGCCATACCTACAACAAACTGCATAACACTTGGACAGTATCTGCATAACTATAAGAAATGCCTACTTCGTGTCTATAAAATCCCCACACAAGAAACATTATTATTTAAATGCAAACTACTTAAAACAAGTTTACTTAAGTTCCTATATCTATTTTTGTATGTCCGTCCTTCCATACTTATTTGCTGTGTGGGATTGAAATGAAGCTTTGTATCTTAAGCCAGAAATTTATTTGGTATTGATACATTATACGAGGTACACTCTTAAGATAAAACGATGCAGTGAAACGTTTAAAAATACAATTTTTGTGTTAAATACAAAAAATCAAATAAAATTTAACAGGGAATTCTCTGAAAAGGTGACATAAATTAAATACCCCAAATCAGCCACTAACGCGCTGATATTCTATTTTATCCCTACTGCGATTCTATTGTCGCCGCCACATGAAAAAAGTCGCATTTATTTAAAAAAATTTATAAGAAAATTCGACGTTTTTTAAAAGTATTTTAAAATTTTTTTTTATTTTTGTTCAATTAGCTACTAAAACTGCGGGTTTCTTATTAATATAAACTCCTCAGTTTACTGTTGTTATTTGAAATAAAATGTGCTCACTCTTCCGTGAATCTAAATCGGAATACAAAAAATTTATTTTAAAGGGATATCAAATTTTCTTTAACGTTTTAAAATATCTTGTAAACAACTTCTGTGCTAGATAAGTCAAATAGTCACCAGCGATTTTATAAGTATTTGTAGCGACAAAGGGCGAAAACTAATTCAATATGTCAGTGTAGAATTATTTCAAATGCACTTGATGTGGCAATTTTAGGTGAAATCTTAGTATATGCATAAAAGCAGAACCGCAGGAAATAAACCCAGCAACCCCCATATCACCGAATTCCTCGTGAAAATCTCTATCTATTGATATTAAAATATACGGGGTATTCCATTTAAAAAATACGTCACTCGTGCTGTAACTCTTTTGTTTTTGTTTCAGATGTTTTTCTGATAAGATTATTAAATTCTACGGAAAAAAATACACAAAATGGCTATATTCGTTGTTTAAAAAAGTACAGAGAAGTTTAAAAATAAAGCCCTGTTTACTTAAAATGAATAACCCTATACACGCGAGGCAGCACCAAATAAAATGATACCCCATGCAACGAATGAAATCGTACTGGCATTAAATCCCGTACAAAATAGCTCGCCGGTGCGGTGGGGGAATATAAAGCAGGTCGCAGGGGTTGCAGGTTCTTACGACGGACGGAACGGTCAGGGCGAAAATAATTTTCGCCATGTAAAAGATCGGTAAGGAATATATGGCTTAAATTCAGTCCGTGTGTAAGGCAATTGGCAACGGGAAATAAATAAAGTTAAAACTAGGGTTTTATTAATTTTTTGAATTAATTAATTTAATACAAAATAAATTACAATAGTTTTAAAATTACACTATCTGCATCCATTTACTTCCACAATATTACCATTTATAACTTGCAGTTTTAGTTTTAAATGATTCTAAAAACGAGTTTATCATATTTCCATTTGAAGCAATCCTTAATATTAAACCCATAGGAAAATATGTTGAATATAAAAAGCTTTATAAAATTTATTTTTTTTTAATAAATGTATTTTTCTTCAACCAAAGAAAAATTACCATGTTTGCGCTTTAAAAAGAAAGCGCAAAGTTGCACTTTTCCGAGGAGCGCGCGTAATCTTACTTTCTTAAAACGCTCGCTGAGTTACCATGGAAACCATAACAATAACACACATGTGGCGCAAAATGATGCTTGCACGTTCTAAAATCTGAACTGTCAAATTAGAGGTTATCAATAATGATTAAATTTTACCAAATGTTTTTATAAAATCTGCGGTTGTGGAAAAAATCTTCTGTGTAATTCGAGTGCAAAGTGAGATTGCCGCTCTCGCAAGCTACCACTTTTAATACACAAACACCTATTAATTTCATGGAATTATAAACTTGCTTTATTGGTAATTTTATTTTAGTAATTTAGTACATATACTTAAAAAACTATAATAGACATCAATAACAATTTTAGAACACATGAATAGAGAGTTAAGCAGATAACTTTAGTAATGTATTGATCCATCATGGTCTGCTTTACCCTAGTTGATGTCTTGAGACAAGTTATTTCAAGCCAGTGGTAAATGATTTTATAAGCCTAATTCACTCATGTACTATGGAACTAATATTAAAGGATCTTGGTGTCTAAACATTAAAACCGGCATGCTTAAATCACTCCTAATAAGTACATATATGTTGTTGCTAGTTACTCTCACAGATCCAAACTTTCACGATTGCTTATGACGCATAACGGTGTGATGGCGTAGCGGGTGCGCTACAATTTTGGAAAATCTTACCAAAAAATTTACGAACAAAAATGAGCTGGGCTGAATATTTAATAATTTATAGCCAACGAACTCAAGGACTAGAATTAACGCAACGCCAGTTTGTAGGCAGGGTGTTTGGTATAGTGATCTGTTTGTTTTTGTTTTGGAAAAACGTAAACAAATTGCCAGATCTCAAAAATCAAAACCAGGAAATTATCTTGAAAATGTAATAAAATTATTTAAAAATATTGATTTTTGTGTTAATATAGGCAACATAGATTTAAAAATAAACATTTATTGGAACTGTCATTCCAAGATCCGATTGCACCGGCAACATGGTGTATTTGGACAGCTGCTGTATTCGTTTAATAAAAAATTATATTAAATCAGGTGTTGTACAGCACTTCGATGTCATTTTATCTCTTTTTAGAAGGTTGTATTATTCAATAACACGTTTTGTAAACTGACTTGATCAACAGCAATCGAATTGAGCATCTAAAGTGAATGACATATCTTTTCTGTCACTTCAGATAATAAACAAAAATGGGTTTGTGGCTTTAAAAATATTTTTTAAAAATAAAGAATCATCGATTTATAAAAATGTGATTTATGGTGCAATGCCATAAACATTGGAAAAGTTATTATTTCCGGAGTGATGTTATTTAGTGTGTTTAATCAATGTTGCCATTCAGTCAAGAACTATCCCGCCTTGCCCCTCTGAATATATTTATGCCAAACAAGGTTTTTTTACTTTATTTCTATTCAAGAATTCGTTGTTTATAGCCGTATTTTAGAAAAAAAAACACAAAAAATTATTTAAATTAGGTAATACTATGAGATGTTGATAAATCTTTTTGTCACTTATGTATTTTGCAAACATGGTATACTGTTATGTTGTTATTACTAAAACTCGTAAACGTATATGTGCCTACATAAAATATTGTGATCACTCCTGGTAAAGAACCAAATGCTGAATTATTTGAATGGATGTAATGTATTACTAAACAAACATAAACAAAGGTGTTAAGAACCACAACTGAAATTTACCTGACCCACAATGTGAATATGCATAGTCACTATAATATACGATCGCAAGGTAAACAAAAACAATGATTTTAATGTTGCATTAATTTGTAATTACATTTATGGTATTGTCCTAGTATTTTACCAAAAGTCAATTGACACAATTAAAAATATGCGCTTTAATGTAAATTTGACTTACTCATAAAATTTCAGAAGTTTATGAGTTTTCGAGTAATTTAAATTTTTACTAATTTGAAACAAAATAGTCCAGGTTGAAACGTAATTTGAGCGTTTTTTTTCTATGATAAATTTTTGTAAAAAATAGCAAAACTGGTTTTTGTTTATAATATTGATGCCTATTTTCTTATAGTGGTACCTACTGATGATTCTTAATAGAATAGAACGTATCTGCGGTTAACGAAAGAAAAAAAGTATTTTATTTCACTTACAAAACCAACCAACTTTTTAAATTAATTCTGATTAGTTTATTCAACCCTCTTAGCCAGTTAATATATTCAAATGTAAAAAAATGCAGGTAATTTTTATCAAGCATTTTTTATAGGTAAATAAATAAAGGCGATAGTATTTTTTTGGTGATTTAAAAACAAACCAGGACCCATGTATTGTGTATCTAACCATCACCCCATGTAAAGCAAACGTTCTTGTTTTATCAAAACTAAGAGAAATGAAGGATTAAGCTTAAGTAAACAAAAATAAAGATATAAAAAAATTATAATTCTGCTAAGCCATCCTCCGTTTTAAATTATAAATGTTATCTTTATATAACGGTTCTAAAAACTAATGTTTTCGTAGCTTTAATATTTAATTGTTGTATTATTTCCGAATATTTTCCATTAGGTGCTGACAAAACAAACTAGCAAGTTAATTGTTTAAAATATTTTAAAAATGTATTAAACTGTGACCAAAAAAACGCCAATCGAACAGATTTTTCTTAAATATTTGTAATGGCATATGCACTAATCAAGTCAGTAAAAGAAAATTAAAGAAAATTATCCAGCGCACATTGCCAAATTTCTAAATTTACTCTTACTTGGTATAGTGAACATTGAACATGCTTTTCAAAAACCTGTAGGAATCCAGATGATTTAATTTACAATTACAGTGAAATTGCAATACATCTATAACAGCAACTTTGCAGATCTCGGATATGGCCGACTTGCAGATGCAACTCTGTTAATTCCAAAAAAAATCTGCAAATTCGCCATATTTATTTTTAAAAAACTGTTTTACTATCACTGGTTTACCTTAAAAGCCAAAGCCACCCAAGAAAAAAGTGTTATTCGGGTGCAGCGAAATATGATCTTTTTTACTGGCATATACGTAAAAGAAGGATAGGAATATTAAATTAAAAATTAAAAATCTCTAATAAACATACCTGAGTCAAGGCAGCTTTGTTGAATTTATGTTGGTCTTTTAATGTCAAATTATTCACAAAGTTTTTTTACTGTTTTAGATTAAACTAATGAAGAGAAACGGGAGCGTCTAAAGCCAATAATATACCCGATATCCATATTTCCTCCTTTTCTATTTTATAACGAAAAAAGTTAAAATTTGTTAGAATACTTCAAAATCTATCAACTTCTGGACATAGCACCTTTGCAGATTATTTGCAGCACCTATCTAGCATCTGAAATTTTCAGAAAAATTACGGCTGCAATATGTCAAAAATTGTTTTTGTAATACGTTATTGAAATTGCATCTGCAACTAGCAACTTGCGTCTGCAAATTTACTTTGCAGATGTACAGCAATTCCTCTTTTAAACTACATGATAACAATGCGAATCATTCAGTGTAATTGTTTCTCGAAATATGTATATTTTCCTACAACTATAAAGGTATTTTTTTAAAACTGTTAACTTGTTCACATAAATCCCAAGACTTCAAAAAAGAGATGTTTTTATATGTAAATAGAGAACATGATTTGTTTTCCTTAAACTGCTCTTAATCCAAATTTAGTTATTTATTTTAACCATGATAAATCCTTTTGTTTATACATACAGTTGCATTGTACTTTTTTCAAAGAAATTTCCAAAATTAGATTGTGTTGTTTAAGCATTTACCTGAAAAAGGCATTTTTTTTCTTTTGTGTCACGAAAATTATACTAAGTGACATAGAAATCCGAACACCCAGTTTAAATGGTTTTATTTTAATAAAACTTGGTGAATTTATTTATCTTACTGAAAATAACAATTGATATTATACTGCTTTTTTAAAATTCACTAACAATCTAAAAATGAATATTGCAGCCGCAGTAAAGATCCAAATTTGACGTATTCTGGTTCTTGACATTCTTTACGATGGTTACGATGCCTAGAGTACGGAGACCTGTACGATTTCGTCAACTTAGTGAATTTGAGAGGGGCCGTATAGTGGGACTTCGGGAAGCTAGACTTTCTTTTTGGGAAATTGCAGTTAGAGTGCAAAGAAGTGTAGACACTGTGGTTAAGTGTTGTCATGCATGGCTTTAAGAAGGCCGGACGCGAAGAGCAAGGGGCACTGGACGCCGTCGTAGAACAACAAACCGTGAAGATCGTCGCCTAAGGTTATTGGCTTTAAGGGACCGTTTCTCCACTACCAGGTCCATTGCAAATTAATGGTTTGTAGAACATGGAAGACCTATTAGCATGCGAACTGTTTACCGACGAATGAGAAGTTTTGGCCTATTTTCATACCGACCACACTGGGTCCTCCCTTTAACTCCAGAACACCGACGTAATCGCCTTGAGTGGCGCAGAGAACGGTCACTCTGGGATCAGGAATGGAACAGTATTGTCTTTAGTGACGAGTCTCGATTTTGTTTAGGCATGCACGATGGTCGAGCCAGGGTTAGAAGGCGACGTGGTGAAAGGAGGAATCCACAGTTTTTTGTTGAAAGACTTGTTTATCACACTGTTGGAGTTATGGTTTGGGGTGCTATAGCTTTTGGTTCCAGGTCACCTATAATCTTCATCAGAGGTAACATGACTGCGCAGCGTTATATCCAAGAAGTTCTAGATCCACATCTTTTACCATATCTTGACACCCTGGCAAATCCAACTTTCCAACAAGATAATGCCCGACCACATGTTGCAATAGTCACAATGGACTTCTTTCAACATAATGATGTCACATTGTTACCATGGCCACCAAGATCTCCCGACTTATCCCCAATTGAACACGTGTAGGATATGATGTGTAGTAGATTGCTCAATTTGCAACGTCCTCCTCAGACTCTAGGAGCACTTCGAAAGGAGTTGGTGATTGCCTGGAATGAGATACCACAGGAGGACATTGACCACCTGATCAGAAGCATGCCTAGACGCGTTGGAGAATGCGTAACACATCGGGGTGCATCCACACATTATTAAAGGTAAAAGGGCTTTAAAGCAATGCAATATTTTAATCATTTACTTATTATGCTTCATTTAGTACTTATACAATATTCTATTAAAATAAAATCATTTAAACTGGGTGTTCGGATTTCAATGTCACTTAATATAACATATGATCAGAGAAAAGCTCTCTTCTGAAACCACATTATCTAGTTTTAAGCAATGTTGCTTAAAGCGGTTTTCACACAAATACTAAAAATAAAATTCTAATTTTAAATGAATAATTTAAAAATCGATTGAACCTGACAATTTTTTTTATATTTCTTTATAACTAGCTCCTAAGGTTTAGTAGTAGTAGTACGTAGTCCTCTAAAATAACGATTATATTTCGTTTAATACCTTCTTTAACAAAAAAAGTAATTTTACATGATATTGTATTTTTTAAACCCTTATTTAGTACTATTCTTTTTATTTGCCCGTTAAACACGAAATCTCATTATTTAATCAATCTGTCCAATTTTACGTAAAAAAGAAGTTTGGGGATACGTTGGGCCACATAAACTCATCTTTGATACTGCTGATTACAGGTTGTATTTTGTACACCAATTAAAAAGAATATTTTCTATATTTTAATACTACACCTCTTACCGTTAGATGGCGGGGCATTGCGTAAGTTATAGCACGTGTACCCTGTGACTTACCCTACTTTTGTATCTATCTTTTTTACCCTTGTACTGTAATTGCTTAGCTACGGTGCTGGCGGTAACAGGGTGAAGACGTTTTTTTTCACGGTTATATCGAGGAATTTATGGAAAAATTCGTCTGTAAAAAAATAGTTCCTAATTTATTTTTATTATTACCTTTAATAAGCATATTTTAGCAATATTATGTAGTATCATATTTGGACTATTTAGAAGGATTGTTGTTACCCATTTGCAGCTTTTAACTGAAACGTCGGTTAGAGGCGACATTTTCTTTATAAGGCATGGGCAAAATTATTCTCATTATTTATAGTTACGCGGACTCATTTTTTTTTTAATTAGTAGGTATTATATAATTTAAGAAATATATAAGAAAACACTCACCCGTTCATGATTTTATTTTATTTCCTATGATTGATGAAAAGTCAAAATTCACTATCCGAATTTTCAGAGCTTAAATCAGAATTTGGGTTTATAATAATGGGGATAACGGCCGGTAAAATACAATATTCATTTTCTTTCACTATAACATGCTGAACACATTTCATCCATATACCACTGTCATTTACTTCATTAACAACTGCCCTTATATTTTCTAGTACGAAAGCACTGTCAGTTGGGGATTGATTATATTTCCTTAGTTTGTTTTTGACTGCAGCCCAAATCATCTCGATGGGATTAAATACGCAGTAATAAGGGGGAAGACGTAAAATAGTATGACCATGTGCTTCCCATAATTTGTCGATAACATATTTCTTTTTAAAGTTCTCTTTTTTCATAGCTCCCAATAACACCTTTTTTGTAGACTTTTGAGGAATTTCCATGTTTTTACTTTCCATAAATTTAAGAGTATTATCCTTCTTTGTGTTGCTATTGGGAACTTTGTTGTCTAAACGTGAATGATAAGACGCATTGTCCATAACAATGAAAGAATTTGGAGACAGATTCGGTAGCAACTGTTCAATAAACCACTTTTCAAATAGACTGGCGGTCATATCTTCATGGTAGTCAGCCGATGAATTCTTTATATTTTTAGCTGACAATAATAAAGCGTTAGGAACAAAACCTTTATTGCTGCCTGCGTGTAATATAATTACTCGTTTTCCGCGAGAACAGGGCCCCTTTAGTGTACACTTATTACTATTATCCTCCCAACCATATTTAACAAGATCATGTGTTTCGAACCAAGTTTCGTCCAGGTACACTATCTCCCTTTTTGATAGGCGATATTCCTTAATTTCATGTAAATATTCTTGCCGCCATGCTACGATATGAGACGATTCCATTATAACCATCCTTTGGTTTAATTTTTTGTACTTAAAGCCGCAATCTAGCAAAATATTACGCAAGGTGTCCAAATATTTATTCATAATCTGGATAATCCCGAAACTTATCCTGAATCATTTCTAATGTTGGGACTTTGTTTTCTTCGTAAAATTGATAAACTATTCGGTGTATAACTTCTTTGTCGACTCTTTTTCGCTTTACGGAATGGTCGATGGTATCTCTTTCTCTAATAACTGTGTAAATTGTAGTAACAGCAAGTTTAGTGAGCTCACAAATCCTTTTTAAAATTTTGTTTTGTGATGCCCCACGATTTTCACTTTTTAAGCAAGTGTAAATATTTAGAATAAGTTTCTGTGCTTGAACATGTAAGTCCTTATTTAAAAATTCCGACGGCTCCGTCATGAAATCGGCTTCTACATTGTCCGTTTCATTATTAGAAACATCAAAAGGTCTCCACAACGCCATCTTGATAAAATATTTAAATGACAATAGTAAAACAAAAAATATTAACAACGATAATAATAACAACAGAAATAATCACGCTAACAATAACAAAATAATTTAGAAAAATACGACACTCTTAGACACTCGCTAAAATTCAAAAGAATGAAGAATAAACCAATTTTAATTCCTTATATTTTGATCGACAAGTCATCACAAGCACAGCACTGATAAATTTAGCTAACAAAGCAAATGCAGGTGCCTATAGCGGGCCAGACATTTTTTGATATTCTTTTATTTTTGTGTCCATGAAACATTATTTTACCGACTAGAAGGGGCTGTGCATGCGAGAAAATATTCATATGGGGTCTAACTATCATAAAGTTGGGTCCATTTGGGGCATTTTTATTGGGGATTTTTTGGTGAATTGAGCATTCCCGGTATGTGAGTCTTTTATTTAGCTGTTCGGATTGACTTCGTATTTACTATACCTACTTATGTTGTCACGACTTAAATTCAAAAAGTATTAAAGTATTAAAATAATTTTATTCTTACCCACTAGAACAATGTATCTAAGTAAATAAAAACACACTCCTAATTTACAAAATATCATTTTTTGTATTGCAAACATTCTCCTCTTTTACATTGTCATTGTTTAAGTATCACAAAAACTGGAAAAGACAGAGCCACTGGGCGTAAAATGTTACTTTGCTAATTTTCTAAATTGGCGCTTATTAAATTTACTTGCTGCGGAAAAATGCAATTTTTCAAAGTAAAGTTTTTACAATGCTCTAGTTATTTCTTCTTTAATAAGAAATATTTTAAAAAGTCACAGAGAAAGGAATATCAAGGTAAGGTAAAGTAATCTATCAAGCAACTAATGCACGAAAAATAAAAAAGTTTTTTTGTACAATAATAATCTAAATTAGACGTAAGTATAAAATCATACTAATCTAATAATACAAAGATTTTAGCTTTAAAAGCATAAACGTTTAAAGAAAAGAAATTAAAACCTAAAACTACATGCTTTTAAACTTCAGCAAATTTTCCTACATTAATAAAAGTCATTTTTTTACTTTTAATAAATGTTTTTGAAAAAAATCCCTATTATACTTAGCTAATTGCAAAATCCAGATGATAAAATGATTACACACATATTTGCAAATAAAGGTCCACTGACGGAACGAAAACCAACATTAAATATTTACATATATTGATAAAATGTAATTCCTTTTGATCTTTAAATTAATTATAGGCATGTCCACAGGCTTTGTTTGTTTAAAACTTTAAAAAACTGCAATTATATTGTTAAAATATATTATTTTGTATTTTGATTGCTTATATTGGAGATATTTGTAGATTAAACATCAGTATGGTCCCCTTACGTATACAGTAATAGTATATTTCATTACCAGTACGGAAATGACGATTTTTCCGTGCGCGCGTGACAAATTCTGGGAGGGAAGTCATGCAAGAACGGAAAAATCCATTTCTGGACGTGTAATGAACGATATTTTTTATTATACTTAGGTACCTGAAAACAACATAAACAAAAAACATCGCAAAAAATGATTTAAGAAAATTGCGATTATTTATTTTTATTTTTAAAACAGTAAAACAAATTAACAAAAAAAATTACAAGCTAATTAAATCTAAGAAAATTAATTTTGGACGAACCGTTATGATTAATGGTTATATTTATTGTACAATTCGTATTATTCTTGAAGCTCAATCCCCTTTGTATTTCTTTTTGTTGAACTAAAGATGTTGAAGCGAAGTGTTCGTGTATGTTTTGGTTCTCTTGATTGACTGTTACAGATTTTGTTGATTCCAAGTTACAAGGCCTAAACAATTTTGGGATACTTTAATTTTTCTTTGTATGGACTCCTCTATATATTCTTCTGCTACATTGGAAGAAAGCCATCCTCCGTGTCTTTTTACATGGTGGCCGAAGAACGCCTTAGCCCATGTCCGGTATATTTTTTGTGATTTTTTAGTTTTAAGTATTTGCAACAAGTTTTGGAATACCACTGATAGTATGGCACCCAACATTTTGAGCGTAACATCTTTGATTTCGGTATGCAACAAATAATATTCTACTCTCCATATTTTTAGGGCGGAGATCTGCGTATTTACGGTAAGTGTACAGGGATTGAATTTGCAATTTTTCTTGGTAATGGTAAAACTTCTTGACCTGTGAGTTTTTCCATCTCGTAAGAACACGACAAGGAAACGCCTATTATCTTCCACATCGTCTAAACTCAATCGTATTAAATCATCTCTGCGGCATGCGCCGAAGATGCCAAACACTAAAATTACTTTTGCTAGTAGATAGTGTCCATCTGAAGCTTCACATAAAAATTTGGTTACTTGTTCTGATGTAAGAACCTTAAATTTTTTTTGGTACATATCCTACAGCTTGTCGTTTCAAAAAAGCGATAGTTTTTGGATATTGGTTGTGAATATTTTCTTTTATTGCCAAACAACTCTTTAACATGGAGAATCGACTCCATAGATTTGGCTTTCAGGAAAAATAAACTAAGAGAATATCGTCACTCAATTTTGATTCTTTTAGTCCGCCATTCGGTAAAATGTGATATTCATGTACATATCTCAACCTAATTTACTGGTAATAAACTGCACTCACTTCTGCCGCTTGTTGTAATATATATTGGGAATTCGGATTTTCTTCAAATCAAATTCTGATTTCCTGCTCATAATCGTTGTTATGAACAGTTTCCATGGATGGATATTCGTGTACATATACGTCAACGGCAATTAGATTTTACTGGTAAAAATAAATCTGCCACTACACTTAAGCCGACTGTACTGAAAACTGACCTTATAGGTAATATAAAATGGTCTGAAGGATGATGGGTGTAGGTAATAGTTAAAAAAACTTGGTGACGAATTAAGAGAACATGTTGTTGGCATCACAAAATTTTGCATAGTTGTGTTTTTATGTAGAATCGGGTATGAAAGTTCCTATAACAATTTGGTCCACCTTTCTATCGCTTCAACATTAAAAAAGTTTTACACTAGATTAATAAAAAATGACCTTATATAATATAAATATGGTCTAAATGATGGTGTAGGGAATAGTTAAAATTGAATTGAGAACATGTTTTGCATCACAACAATATAAATTAGTTTTTTTTTTTTTAGTACAAGTTGTTGTTTTTAGTTAGTAAATTGTTTTTATGAATATCTGTCAACACTGGTTTGACAGTAGCAACAGTACAATGACTACTTAAATTCTTAGAAAAAAATCAAATGAAAACGTCGTTTAAGGGGTGGATGGGGTCTTACCAATACCAAAGTTGCCGAATGTTATCTTTTTAATACCGGCGACAAACTTAATACGCCTGCGCATTAAATTTTTGTTTTTTACAAAATACGAAAAGAAAAAAATAAAGGTTTTTTTTAAATAAAAAACTGTTTGTAAGTAATGTTAATTTGTCTACTTTTCAAAAACTGATACTTTAGTTTAACCATATTTTTTGATTGAGATTTTATTAAATATTATTCGTTTATTGTATATACAGTGAATAAAGCCGTAAGAAATACTTTCCATGCAATTACAAAATTTAGATCACTCTTCTTACCGTAACAAAAGTAAATTATTCGGTTTTTGTATCATGAAAGTTTAAACCCACTGTCAAGGCAAATCTTAAATTAAAACATTCCTGGCAATGTTTTAATAAGTGTTATTCGCAGAAAACTAAAAAGGAAATTTATATTTTAAATGCTTTAAAGCTCAAGTAGATACGTAATTTGTTAGGAAAACGATTTAAGCTATGAAAACTATATAATCGCACCCATATATTTTTTAAAAACCCTTAAAATTTCTAATATATATCATTTTCTGAAGCAAATTACAAATTTTTCATAATGGCCAAACCAATTTTACTTGACAAAGAATGACAAAAATACATTTTGGGGGGGGTTTTTTTTAAAAAAAATTTTTTTTTTTTAAAAATTTTTGGTTTTTTTTTTTTTTTAAATGGGCCGGGGGGGGCCCCCCGGGGGGCCCCCTTTTTTTTTTAAAAAATTTCCCAAAAATTATAAAAATTTTTTTAAATTTGGGTTTTTTTTTTTTTAAAAAAAATTTTAAAAAAAAATTTTTAAAATTTTTTTTTTTTTTTTTTTAAAAAAAGGGAAAAAAAAAAATTTTTAAAAAATTTTAAAAAACCCAAAAAACCCCAAAAAAATTTGGAAAACCAATAAAATTTTTAAATCTTTTTTTAAAAAAAATTTTTTCCCCCCTTTTTTTTTTTTTTTTTAAAAAATTAAAAAAAAAAATTTTTTTAAAAAAAAAAAATTTTTTTTTAAAAAATTTTTTTTTTTTTAAAAAAAAAAAAAAAATTTTTTTTTTTTTTTTTAAAAAATTTTTTAAATATAATTAAAAAAAAAAAAAAATTTTTTTTAAAACCCCCCCAAAAAAAAAAAAATTTTTTCCCAAAAAAATTTATTTTTTTTTTTTTTTAAAAAAAATTTAAAAAAAAAAAAATTTTTGGGTTTAAAATTTTTTTCCAAAATTTAAAAAAATTTTAAAAAAAAAAAAAAATTTTTAAACCCAAATTTTTTGGGAAAAATTTAAAACTTAAACCCCAAATAAAAAAAAAACCCCCTTTTTTCCCTTTAATTTTTTCCCAAAAAAAAAAAAATTTTTTTAAAAAAAAAATTTTTTTTTTTAAAAAAAATTCAAAAAAAAATTTTTTTTAAAAAAAATTTTTTGGGTTTTTTAATCAGGGGTTTTTTAAATTTAAAAAAAATTTTTTTTTTCAAAAAATTTTTTTAAAAAGGGGGGGGTTAAAAATTTTTCCCAAAAAAAATTTTAACCAAAATTTTAAAAACCAATTTTTTTTTAAAAAAAAATTTAAATTTTTTTTTTTAAAAAAAAAAAAAAACCCCCCCCCCAAAAAAACCCCCAAAAAAAAAAACCCTTTTTAAAAAGGGGTTTGGAAAATTAATTTTAAAAATTTTTTTTTCCCCCCTTTTTTTTCCTTTAATGGTTTTTTTTTTTTTTTAAAAAAAAATTTTTCCCCCCCAAAAAAAAAATTTTTTTTTTTAAAAAAAAAAAATAAAAAAAAAAATTTTTTTTAAATTTTTAAAAAAAATTTTTATTTATTTTTTAAAAAAAATTTTTAAAAAAATTTTTTAAATTTTTTTAAAAAAATTTTTTTTAAAATTTTTTAAATTTATTTAAAAAAAAATTTTTATTTTTTTTAAAAAATTTTTTTTAAAAAATTTTTTTAAAAAAATTTTTTTTTAAAAAAAGGAAAATTTTTTTAAAAAAATTTTTAAAAAATTTTTTTTTTTTTCCCGGAATTAAAAAAAAAAAAAATTTAAAATAAAAAAAAAAAAAAAAATTTTTAAAAATTTTTTTTTTTTAAAAAAATTTTTTAAAAAAAAAAAAAAAAAAAAATTTTTTTTTTAAAAAAAAACGGAAAATTTTAAAATTTTGAAATTTTTTAAAAAAAAATAAATTTTTTTTTTTTTTTTTTTAAAAATTTTTTTTTTTTAAAAAAAATAAAAAAAAAAAAATTTTTTTTTTTAAAAAAAAAAAGGGGTTTTTAAATTTTTTTTTTTTCCTTTTTGTGTTAAGTTTTAAACTTTTAAATTTATTTTAAAATTTGAATGCTTTCAGGTTTTACATTAAAATTTTTTTTTTTAAAAATTTTTGGTTTTTTTAATTTTTTTTTTTTAAAAATTTTTTTAAAAAATTAAACCCCAAAAAAGAAAATTTTTGGGGGGGAAAGGGAAAAAATTCCCCCATTTTTTTTTAAAAATTAAAAAAAAAAAAATTTTTAATAATAATTATTAATTATTAATTAAAAATTATATAATAAATGACGTTAAAGGGGGGTTGTTTGTTGTTTAGATTTTAATTAGTTTTAATAAAATGTAAACCAATTTTAAAAATTTAAAATTTAAAAAAAGGCTTTTAAAAACAAAAAAAAAACAAAAAAAAATTTTCAAATTTTTCATTCACCTCAAATCCCCCAAAAACTTTCTTTTTTCGAAATATTTTGATCATTTCAGGTTAATAATAAAAAATTATTAAAAATAAAAAATAATTAAAAATATTTAAAAATAAAAAATTTTTAATTAATAATAAAAGAACTTTTTTTTTTTTATTGGTTTTTTAAAAATTTAACCCTTCTTTTTCTTATTTTTTCCCCAATTTAAAAAAAATTTTTTTTTAAAACAACTTTTTACAAAGGGCTTTTTCTGGTTTTTAATTTTTTGCGCTCCAGTGGAAAAAAAATTTAAAAACCCCATACTTTCCCCCAAAATTTTAAAAAAAAAAGTATTTTTCTTTAACGAATTATTTTCTTTTTTTTTTTTGGAATTACTACCTTAAAAAATTAATTTGGGGCCAACTGTATTTGGGCCCCAATAGAAATTTTTTTGGTAAATTTTCTGACCCTGCCAAATTTAAAGCCCCCTTTAAAATTATAATTTTTCCAAGAATTTTAAACCCGGGTTACCAAATTAAAAGGCGTGGCTAAAAAATTTTAAAAAATTTTAAGGGGGATTTTAAAATTTATATTTCAAAAAAAAATCCAAAAAAATATACCCCCAAAAAAAAGCAGACAAAAAAAAACCAAAAAAAAGAACAACCAAGATGCTTATAGGGAAAAATTTTCATGTATATAGCAGGAGAATAAACCTATATAACAGAAGAAAGGCAACAAAATAAAAAAAAATACTGCATGTTAGACCAAATCAAGAAAATTCAGCTGTACAGCACTTGAATGATGAATTAGAAAAACAAGTGTATACATGTAATCAGGAGAGACCGGATGGCTCTATAAGGAAAATATTCTACTTATTTTCTTATAGCATGTGCAATAATTCTATAATTCTAAATCTGAAGAAGACCATTTCGTAAATAATACTATAATAAAAAAATGTGCTGATTTAAAGTCATTCATAAACAATTATTTGGCTGTTTTAGGTGTACAGAAAGAAACGACAGGATGCCATTTTTTGTCACACCTGATCCTTACTGGAATGAAGTTTTATCGAAAGAGTAGTACAAAAATGTTCCTCTTGGTAGAAATACCATGTCTACACAAACTGGACAGACAACTACTCCAGGTATACATTTAAAAGAGAAAAATAAGCCTTCGCGGTGCCAACGTCAGCAAAAAGTTCGAGTCGACGAAAACAACTGTTTAACAATGGCGTGTTTACAATGTAAGTTGGGAAAATGCCAATTCCCCTAGAGAAATCTTTTATGTTGATCTATATTTTAACTTGGATATTACCCTTCCCCCTTTTGAATCAAAACATTTACAGCTTTACCATTTGTCTAGGTCAATACATGCCATTGCTGTTTAAACTTACTGCATACATTTACTAATTAAATTTGACCCAACCTAAGGTTTAATAGGTATAACTACGAAAAAATGTTAAGAAAATAGGAGGTAATGACTCGTGTAAAAATTATAAAAAAATTCAGAATTGCACTTCCCCTCCCTCAGAGCAAAACCATATTTAATCGGATTTAAATCTTAATATCTTTATTTTTAAAATATTTTTTTCTATCTTATTTTTAAATATTTTAATAGTCCACAACATATATTTTATGCACAAAAATTAGTTAGCATTTTTTGCCTTATAAAGCGCTTTTTCCTTACGACTCAGGCTATTTGGTCAAACAACGTTGCATGATTTTCACCTGTTTCTCATGAACTTAACATATTTCTACAGATAATTAAACAAAACAGAAAGAAAAAATTAAAAATTTTATAAACTTTGGCAATCCAAAATCATTAACATCCAGAGAATCAATGATGGGTGATTTATTTACGATAACAATAGTTCACTTATGTAAAAAAATAAACACATGGTAGGAAAATTCTAAAATTCCAGTCATAAAAACAATTCTGTATCTGATTCTGCACTACTTGGACCACTGTGCGGTGTCTTAAACAACATGTAAACTAATTATAAACATTTTAAAACTCCGATAATCGCTTCTCAGATATGTAGATTTACATTAAGAGGTGCCATTAGAAGACCGTTTTATCAGGTTGTGTGGCAATGGAATTTTGTGTCTATCTGGTTTTATGAGTTCTACGGACCCATAATGGTCGATGATAATTTGAATTGGTTCTAAGATGGAGCTATAATTGGTTGAAGCTAATTTAGTAAGGCATCTGTTTCAGTATTAAAATAACTTGTTTTTATTTACCACAAGATGTTATTAGGTATTTTTTTGTAAGTTTTGATAATTAGTAGCTAAACATCAGGTTTTAATTTGTGGGTTAAATGAAATGTATAAACAACAAATGAAAATAATTTACCAGATGTAATTTAATTTAAATAACTTAAATTTAATTACATCTGGTTGTAAGCAAATAATCTAAATATAGGGTTTTGCAAAAATGATGACCTGTGCTTGTTGGACTTAAAGAACACGTTTTTTAATTTAAAAAAACATGTTAAAGATATTTTTGGTCAAATCAAAAATAATAATTATTATTAGGGCCCGGATTTCGGAACGAGCTTGTTTCCTATACGTTTTTTATGTCTGGTAAATTCATTGGCGTGCGTATTAAGGATATATTAATTATAAATAAATTTAAAAAAATGTGAAATAAAAACATAACAGAAGTGTTTTAGAATTTATTTGCATTACATGATATAACTAACGTCTTTTCAAAGTTGGTTTGGGTAAAAATTGGTATAATTTAAAATATCTCTAAGTCTAAAAAAGCTCCTTTCGACATCGCAGATTGTAACTGGAGTAAATCGAAAATTATTTTACAAGTCAGTTCTTTTATTTTGTAGTGCCTCAAAAATAAGTTTTATTTCTAAAAATCCTGGATTCCTTTTAAAGATTTTTTGTACAAACAATTTTAATTTGTCACCAATTTTATTGGGAACAGATTTAAGCTTGTCTATAGTAATTTTGTTTTTATAACTGTTTAATCACATCCATCATATCCAAAATTTTCAAAAATAAATTTTAAATCAGATTTAACATTTGGTGCATTTATGGGTAACTTCTTTACTTTTTTTACACTTAAAGCATCATCTTGTAAACTGTCGATAATATTTTTACCACATTATAATTTATATGGTAATATTTATGTTAACTGTTGATTTTTCAGGTTCGTAATAACTTAAAGGTGCAACTATAATATTAGCAACATATCTTTCCTTGATATCAGTGTATCGACACTAAACCATAACTTTATTCCTTCCAGATTGTGTCGTATTTTGTCCATAGTTTTTAAATAGATCTTATCTACATAGTTTTATGCAGAGTTGATTTGTCTGGTACTTTTCTGTGGTAGTATTTTTCCAAAAATATCCTCGTGGACCAATAATTTATTTTATGAAGAAGAATATCAGCTGCAATAAAATCTTTACACGAATCCATGCAGAAGTCTGCGTTTGATACATAATGTTCGTTCTGTAGATTTGGATGCCCCCGAAAAACTTTGCATATTTTCTAAATGTTGTGGACCTTTAACATGTCGCTCAATTTGATATGGATTCTGCACCAAACTCCAACTGCACCATTAAGCCAGTCAATAAGCCTGATTTGAAAAACAAGCGTAGGTCAATGCGAATGTTTCTCTTACAAAACCTTAAACTTATTTTGGATAGGGCCGCCAAAAATCTTGTAGAGTTTAATGCCTTCAAAACACAGGCAGGTACGCTGTCGCGAAAAAAGTCTATCAATGCTCATCCGTTACATATGAGCGACAAAGTTTTGCAGAACAAAGAGTCATTACATCCATAGCCTCATCAGCTTCAAAAAGCTTGGATTCCTTTTTCGAGCCAGAAAGTATTTCTTATCTTCCAATCTGTAGACTCTGTATGTATCCCAAATTAGACCTTTTTTAGAATATTGTTTTTATGTCGGTGAATGGCGTCTCCTACAACTCATTCAGAAAAGATCATCATCTTATAAATAATCCCACGCTCACAGAAAAGCTTTGTCCTCTTGCCCACCGACCTGTAGGGGATCTGTCGCTCTTCTTTAGGTATTTTCACGGCTTCTGCTCAGAGGAGTTCCAGTATAACACCTCCTCTGGCAGCTCCCAACGGAACATCATTTGGTGCAACTTTTATGCATCCTTTTACAGTTTAACTAGAGATGCCCTTCCTGCTCTCGTAGTTCCTTCATCCTAGAGTGTTCAGACTATGGAAACTGCTACCCGTAAAAGTCTTCCTTCTTCTTCTAGTCTCCAAATATTTAAGTCCCGTGTGAACAAACTCCCTCTCACCACACTTAAGATACCCACGGTATGTTAGTGCTTGGGCCACAGCCTTCGTGGGCTGTTCAAAGATAAAAACACCTTTTTCACTTTCAAATAAAAAAGTAGAATATGGAAGGAGACACTCCAACTTTATTTTTTTTAACTTGTACTCATTATTTATTTGCCTGTAAGCGACTTACACCTGTTTAAATATAACAAATTATTTTGACACAAATATTATATGATTTACCCTGTGATTTACCCTATGTAACGGAACTGGTTTTTACGAGTTCACAAGAAATCTGCCCGGAGAGTTTCCGTACTGCACTTGGAGAGTTGCATTACCACTAACAAAACTATGTTTGTGGGGTTAATTGCATAAATATGAACCCTAATATTTGTAAATTTATATAGACAAAAAGTCTATTTTAATTTTAATTTTAATTTTATATAATTTATATAAACGCATTATAAAAAATCGTAGTTTAATTCTTTTGTTGTTGCAAAAACTCTCCTAAATTTTTTACTATTGCCACGTCTTTTGTATTATTCCCAAGAAATCACACCGAATAAAAATACCAAAATAAAAACCATAAATACCAAAGGAAGTTGAATTATTTATTGCATTTTTATTTGGTATATTCTATATCATTTTAAGCTCGAAATTGTAATGGTTTTTTATTGATGTCCGGTCCCTAATTATTATAATTAATTAAATGTTAATAAATAATATAGCTGCAATAAAATCAACATGATACTTCAGAAAGAGATATTATGAATTTTTTCATAAAAGATACATAGCAAATATTTTTCATTTGTTTTGCATAACTAAAACAAGTCTCTTAAAATTTCAGTAATCATAATCATTAAAATGTTTGACGCCTCAGACGAGATTCAGCATTCTGCGCTTCTTGGGAAAGCCTTGGTCTAGAGCAGTGGTTCCCGTACTGTTTTCTATGGCGCTCCCTTTTTGAAATTAAAAAATGGTCGCGCCCCCCACTTCCCCCGACTATACAGAAACATTTTTTTTTACTAAAAAAGAGGCATTTATTTAAAAACATAATATTTGAACACCATCTAATCTAATGCGAAGTATGGTGTTGCATTTCCTTAACAAGGTCGGAAATTCTCGGTTTTATCTTTGAAAGTGTGCAACATACATCACTAGCAACATTAAGCCGACAAAAACGGTTTTTTGTTTTACTTTTCAATAAAATAGAAATTCATTTTTTACATAAGTAGGTTGTCCAGAATGATATATAAAATTTCAAAGTCATTTCCGCGATTAAAGGATAGATGAGAAGATATTTTATAAAAAATGTAATAATCACCAAATTTTCAGTCATTTTTTGCCACTAAGTGATGTTTTCAGTCGATAGTTTGTTCTTGCATTTCTTCTGAAAGGATGTCTATATTAAAATGAAAATGATTTTAAGCAAATTTATGTTTATTATTGTCATATAAATTAGGAAAATATCGTTTGAAATTATGAAAGAGACTTTCTTGCAGACGAAGTTTCCAAATATAAATCTTCTTTATTTATTTAAACTGATTTTTTGTTATTCTAAAGATAAAAAAATATATTTTTGAGCTCTTGCGCCCCTCTTACTGTTGCTTTGCGCCTCCCCGGAGAGTCGCGCCCCCCAGTTTGGGAACCACTGTTCTAGAGTCTTTAACCCAAGATTTTGTTTGACTCTTTTGTTTCTTTTTAATCGACATATATCTGCTATATCGGTGGATGGTCACTCTTTTAGCATATTAACTAACTGTTGAAGAGCTTAAAGACTCAATAAACAGTGTAACCAAATTCCTCATCATATGATTTTTATTAATAGTTTTACTTAAAATTTGACTTTGATATCAATTTTGCTTCGATCGAGATAAAAATTAACCAAAAAATAGTGGTCACGTTATTCGCATTATTCGTCAAAAAATCAGAAAAATTGCAAAGGTGCTGTTGTTTCTGAAAATATTGAAAAAGTTTTACTAAAATGCAATTTTTACGCCAATGCAAAATTTTATACCCTTATGTGGAACGATAACGCGATTATGATAGGGAGAAAGTACGCTAAAATAATTTGTGTAATATACACACTACGTGCGTCAGACAGAAACCTGGTCAGACGCGATACCGTGTGCTTATAGACGGAGAGCCAGCGCCCAAAAAACTGTTTGAATTTACTAAGGCTAATTTTTTTATGGTTGATTAAATGGTTGCGTACAAAACATACTGCGGTCAGTCAAGGAACCTGAGAACAGGTGACTCAGGTGCGCTATCAAAGGTGTCGTACCTGCGGGGTAATGAAATGAATTTACAAGGCTGAAAATTGTTATACAACTTGTATATTGCATATTTAAAAAAAGTTGTAATGGTCAGTCAGCAGAATATGGGGACAGAGCTGGTCAGTCAGCCGCAATGTATGTAAAAAAAAATAATGTGCAACCCTTTACTACACTTCAAAATTTTTTGGAGTATTAAATATTATTTTAATCATAAAAAAATAGTCAGTCATTATTTAACGGGACAAGGCCCGTCAGTCAGCAAAAATAGAAATAAAAATTTCGCGCGCACTCGGCGTTGGAAGCGTTTGAACAGGTAAGAGCGGAGGTATATTCGCACGCAAATTTGGGTTTAATGTAAACACAAAAGATAGGGGTCATTGTACCTCTAGAATAGGGATAGATAGACCTTTGTCCCCACCACCGAATCCTCTGCTGCCCAAAATATAAAAGGTTTTTCTGCCTAATAGCATCAGTAATGGTTCAACTGTATGGGTAAACATCTGTTTCTCAAAATGAACAAAGTTTGTGTATTCTGCCTCAAGAAGCATCAGCCATTAAATTATTTACGGAAGAAACTTTAAAAAATTGTAAAGACATTTTAGAAATTCGGATAAAATATAAATTAGCACACATAATGTATCTTTTACTTCAATTTCCCGGACAAATTGAGTGTTTACCATATAGCTTGCTACGAAAGTTTACGGCTTTAAGCAAGAAGTACAGACAAGAATTACGGTAAGATACTATTTAATATTAACATTTTGTGCATGCTAAAAATAATTAAAATCGAAATTTATTAATATCGTATAATGTAAAAAATATAGAGTGTAGCTATATTGAGACATCGTATAGTACATAACAAAATAAAGAGCGCGGAAATCCAGAGATTTAAACGCGCGCATGGCGGGTTGGGGCTGGCGTGGTATGGGGCATTTTGGCGCGAATACAATACAATAACGGGTGAGATATTTGAGAAAATTCAAGCATTTTTGTGCCACTTATACGGCATGAAAAAATTGAAATGTGTGAACGAAGCAGGGTTCGTTTTATTTTAAAAAAACATACAAATGCTCAAGTACCGTCAATGATTTCGTTCAAAATTAAAGTAAAAATGTTGATGGATCAAGTATGCCGCCAAGTCAATCAGAATTGTTGCAACAATTTCTAAGAGCTGCTTACATACAAATATTTGGTGCAATGTTATGCAAAAGTTATCACGGAACTGTCTCCAATCGATCACGGGTGGAAAATAGTCGAGGGAAAATATGAATTTGATTGGTTTTTGGCCGATCAATTGCCACAATTTCAACGATGCGTTCTTTAACCTCCAGGGAAAATTCCAGGTATGAAATAATAGTTGGCAAAGAAAAAAATAATTATTATTTATTATATAAATTGCATCAGTTATTTTAATTTTTCAGATTCTCGATCAGAAACTCAATCGGAAACAACCGACATTGACGTTTCCGATTACGATGAAATCAATTTGATGAGTCGGAGGAAGAACCCGGATAATTAATGTTTCATTACAGCATTCATTTTATTTTTGTATATTTTGTACATAATAAAGTTATAATATTATTGAATTATAATTAATAAATTTTTTTATTCAATCTAGTCTGTTAAACGCAATAAATAACGATTATAATAAAAAGAAGCAAGCCGTTACCTGCGAGGCCGAGGCGCGCGCGAAATTTTTATTTCTATTTTGCTGACTGACGGGCCTTGTCCCGTTAAATAGATGACTGACTATTTATTTTATGTTTTAAAAAAACATATTTATACTCCTAAAAATTTTTTAAGTGTAGTAAATGAATTAAAATTATTTATTTTTTGCGCATACATTGGCTTGGGCTGACCAGCTCTGTCCCCATATTCTGCTGACTGACCATTACAACTTTTATTTTATGCAATATACAAGTTGTAAACAATTTTCAGCCTTAGTAAATTCATTTTATTACCCGGCAGGTACGACACCTTTGATAACGCACCTGAGGGCACCTGTTCTCAGGTTCGCTTGACTGAACCGTATGTTTTTGTACGCAACCTTCCAATCAACCATAAAAAAATTAGCCTTAGTAAATTCAAACAGTTTTTTGGGCGCTGGCTCTTGGACTATTAGATCCTTCATCGTAATATTTATTGTCTTATGCCTACTCCTATGCCCGATTCTGTTTAACTAACAAGCACAGGGTATCGCATCTATACCTTTTCTACAGACCCTTCAACTAATGTTTCCCAGTTTAATGTTTTAAAGACATTATTGTGTTAGTAAGGCTAAAAATCAGCCCATCTCTTTTTTTACCCATAAGCTTAAGACTATAAAACAAAGAATTATTTGACCTTGTTGGTGTTCCTTTTTAAAAATTATTGCTGCAGCCGCTTTTAAAATACTTTTTTTTTTTTTTTTTGAACGAAAAGGTACTTATTTTCTCTTATCTCTCTATTACTATTACTTGTATTACTGTGCCTATACCGGGTGTTGCTCCGCCGAGCAGGAAGTAGTCAAATATTGGCTCTCCTAATTATTTTAGAAAAAAATGCTATTAGGATTTATTGAAGAGCACAATGTTCCACCCAAAATGAAAATTTGAGCATTTTTCAACCAACCAGTAAAAAGTAAACTGCTTAAATACTTCTGCAACGTAGTATCTCATTATGCACCCTGTACTCTTGAAATCAATAAAAAAACACCATATCGATTTATCAGTGACAATTTAGATCATTAATTTAATAATTTTGCCAAAACTGAACAATTTTATACGGGAATTAAAAAAAAATTGATTTTATTTTAGTTTACAGCTAATTCCAAACATGCACCCGAGTTACGCAAGACAATAAAACAAATTTGGCTACATTTAGAAATCAGTTTATGACTAAAGTATCAGGATTTAATCAAATGCTCAAATAGTCCTCCATTAACTGCCAGATAATAACAAAAACGATTATAAAACTCATTTCTTACGTTGGCTAGTTGGTACATCGATATTCTGGCACATTCAGCGGAAATCCCTAGCATTAGCATCTTAGCATTCCTTAGCTGGTCTAAATATTCATATTTTTTATTGGTATAAAGCTTAGTTTTTAAATGATAGAAAAAAATCGTATGGCGAAAGATCCGGAGAACTGGCTGGCCAAGATATTGCGTGGTTCGGGCATATGATGTCGTTATTAAATGCGTTGTTCAAGTATTCGCGCACAGCTCTGGTACTGTGTGCAGGGCAGCCAACCATTTGATACCAAATCTCTTGATTTTTACGAGCAAGTTTGTTTAAAGCAGGCAAAATTTGTTCCTTTAAAAGTTCCAGAAAGTACCCGCATTCAAATTTCGGTCAAGGAAAAATGGTCCAAGGATTTGGTGGCCGAAAATTCACGTCAAAACATTAATTTTTTGTGGATATTAAGTCCTTGTCTCAACAAATCGTTTTTTGGTTTTCGTTACTCCAGTACCGGCGATTTTGAATGTTGGGTTCGTTGTTTAAGTAAAAGTGCATTCGTCAGTAAAGCAAATATTTTTTAAAAAACCCTGGGTCAGTGTTTGTCCTCTCCATCATCTCAAAGCAAAATACCTGTCGTCGTTTTTTCGTCTCCGTCTCTTAATTCTTGGTCTTTCGTACTTGTAAGCGTGGATTTAAATCTTTTTAAAATCAGATATTGTGGTGTGGTCTTGTCCAGTAATGTCCTCCAGTTTCTGGCTAATGTTTCCTTCGGCCTCCTTAACAAAGTATCACGTCTAAATCCCCCCTCATTTTGTACAATTTGTCTCTGATTTTCACGTCGATTTTCTTCACATTTGCAATTATTGATTACTGTGCCTGTCGATTTCCCTTATAAAACCATTTTATAATAGTGATTTTTTTCTTGATTTGAGTAGTTCATTATTTAAAAATGATGTGACATTGATCTGACAACTTGAGAGTAAGGGGTTAAATAATTTTTCTGGTATTTTATTATAAACTTTTTAATAATACAAGGGCGTAAGAAGATAAATTCGTAACTTATTTTAGCATTTATCTCTTAGCTGGCAGACTGAGAAGAGCTGAAATTTGTATTTAAGTACAACTTTTTCGTTTTTAAAAATCCTTTATTTTCTTTTTAAAATAATTAGAAGCCAATATTGGACCACTTCAAAATTTACATGGGATTCCCTATGTCCCGCTCGACGGAGCAACACCCGGTATGTATATTTTAGCTCTATTCTACACCCCTTACAAGGAAACTTTCTCCTCTTGACAACCGACAAACTGTGAGCGACCTGTTTTTTTTTACACATAATTTCATTGTGTCTGCACTGGAAAATTATTCATACATCCTCAATGCACTGTTTTTAATGCATTTTGTAAGTTAGGAACTTTTGGAAGCTGCTGCCTGTAATGATTTTTCCTTTTTTAAAAAACAATTCAAGTGCCATATTAATGAAGTTACGGTGCCTTATACTCTGTTTTGTTGCAAGCGATAGTAATAAAATATTTAAATTTATGCTAATACGCATCTTGTATTAGTACGGGTATAAATATTTTAGAATTCAATTTACAATGATTCAATAGAAAATTAGAATGCTCCCAGTACTTATCCTGGCTCCGGTCTGATATGAGGGTAACTTCCCATTTCATCAATTCCCGTATTATCACTTTAGGAAAATCTACCTGTATTTGTCCATTTTGAACTTGGCATTTTAATGAGTTTTCATAGTGCCGTTTCAACACTTGAATTCCAAACCCACAAAACAATCATCATAAAAACACCATAAACCCCAAATATATTTATTACTAATGGATTAAAAAATTCATTCGGCGAATCGTCGGCCTTCTACTAAAGTGTTCAAATTACTAATTAAAGGTAAGGGTAATTTTTTTGTATAAATTTTAAGAAATTTTGTAGTGTGCTTTAGTTTCCGTATAACCAGAGGATTTTATGAAGAACTTGTGTTTATTTAAAAATGGAAATTAAAAAATTGTTGGGTCAAAAGGGGATGTTGTTTTTCTTTATCAAGGATACAGATTTACTAAAAAAATAAATAAAAATTGTAATGTGTTCCGGAAGTGTTTTAAAAAAAAAATGTTCCGGGAGCCTCACAACAAATGGTGAATTCACTAACGTTTTAAAAGTAAACAAACAACAAATGTGAGCCCGATATCGCCAAAAATGAGGTCGAAGTGTGCCTTATAAAGCCAAAAAGAGGGTTCGTGAAGAAGCACCCTGTACCAGAAATTTTTCGTGAGGAGCAAGAGTGCACAAGACACTGGACTGGATTTTGTGACCAGTATTCCAAATTTTCATCTGTCAAATCCGCATTATATCGGGCAAGCATAAGGCCTTGGATATTACAAGTCTTCCCAAGCACCGCAAAGATATTGTCATACCAGAAAGATATACAGATTTTCTTTTGATTGATGATGGCTGGAAGATAGACTATTGGTTTTTCCCAAAAATGGTGGAAAATTGTTACAAAATGCTAACACGTTTTTGGAGACGGGACCTTTAAAAAACTGCCCTTTATTTATGCAGCTGTACACAATTCACGGGGGATATTGGAAGTACAAGTGAAACAAACAATGCTATTTACGCTTTACTCCCCCAACAAGACTAAGGATACATATCACGGACTTTTAAATTGTTAAAGGAAAAAGTTTCGGACTTTCAAACCATCAAAATTTAAATAGATCACGAAGTGGCTACAATTTGTGCTTTTCGGGAAGTGTTTCCTAGTGCTACTATTAAAAAAAGCAATTTTTTTTTTTAACCAAGCTATTTGGCGTAAAGTGCAAGAGCTTTTTGGGTTTGTAACAAATACCGAGAAAGAACTTCACAAAAAAAAATATAAGAACATGTGGGGCCGGGCTCATTTGCCGCCAGAATTTTTTAAACGATGGATGGTTACATATAATGGAGTCAAATATAAAGACATACAAATTATACAATTTAACGATTATTTCGGTCCCAGTGGTTAAACCGATTGCCTTTTGGGATGCTACCAAGAAAGACATCGAACCACAAAAATCGTTGAAGGTTGGCACAACCTACTGAAAAAAGGAAAAAATTAAAAAAAAAACCCTCCCAATGTCTATAAACTAATTAAGGCCTTACAAGAGGAATCAATATATTATAATATGATATATAAACGAACAAAAACTACAAATGCATACACTCAAGAGAGCTAAAAAGTACAGCGAACTAGATGAAAGAATTTAAATTTTAAAAAATTAAAAATTTTTTTTGAACATACTAAATCAATAGGTGAAACACAAAGGTTTTTTAAATATATTTTAAAAAAATTAAATTAAAATGGTATGCGCCAAGTTTTCAAAAAAATTTTTTATTTTTTTTTTTTTTATATTTTATATTAATTTTTTTGTTGTTTAATATTAAAAAAATTAATTTTAACAAAAATTTTTTTTTTTCAAATATTCATGTGTATGGAATATATCTTTGTGTATTTTTGGATTTCAAAATTGTTCTCTTAAATTATGTTTTTTTTTAATAAAGATTTTTTTTTGTAATTTTTGTTTTAGTTCAATAGTTCTAATAAATACCAAAGCTGTTCCTTATATCTTTTTTTTAAAAATTTTAAGAAAAATTAGGTTTTATATTGTTTTTACTAGTTTTGTTTTAAAAATTTTCGAATAAGGGAAAAATTTTGAATATGACTTCTATTTACCTTAAAAAATTTAAAAAAAACATATCGACATATTTTTCTGCAAAAATTAAATTTGGCTTTTTTTAAGCACAACTATTTAAAAAAATATGAAAAACACTCGGTGCCCGGGGGTTGAAATGCCACTAAAATACCTGCTAATGCTAATTTCGAAAGGTCAAGTGATGAACAGGGACAAGTGATGAAATGGAACTGATGAAACGGAAAAAATGGGGGAGCCCTTTTTTGGGCGAACAACAAAAAAATAACATAGTGTGGGCCCAAAAAAGATGCTAAAAAAACCCTTGGGGCAGTGGCTTTCGTTTGGGCTGGTGTTTTTTTAAAAAAGGTTTTAATTTTTTTTTTAAAAAGGGACAGTATTTTTATAATATATTTTAATATTCGACAATTAATACCTAGGTTTAAGGAAAAATATAAAAAAATATTAACAAGTTTTATTTATTTATTTACTCCTAATACAAAATTACATTTTTGTTTAGCAATCGTCAATACTTTTAAACTAACCTTAACAAAAAAACTATTTTACAAGTACAACAATAAAATACTAAAACATTAAAAATGCACTAATTAAAATAATAAAATAAACTAAAGTTAAAAATTTTTAATTAAACAATAATGGTTATTAAAAATACACCACAGTGCCAGACTTTGTTAAGTGCAAATCAAAATTAAAAATAATCTTAAATATGTATTATATTCTCTTTACTCTAACACTCAAGACTTAATGAAACATAAACCATTTCCTTAATTCAGGAAAATAGTATTTTACGATTTAGAATTTTTTTAAAATAATTCAATAAAAGGACTTTACTGAAAAGTTTGGACTTACCATTGTTTGGCTCTGGGGTACAGAATCCATATTATGTTAAATGTATTACTAAAATATTCCAAATTTTATTTTTTACATGTAACACATGTTCAGTTGACAGTTTTCTGGGGAAACATTAGATATGGCATTTTGAAAAAGTTTTTTAACGTCTGCTATTTTAAAAGTTGTATTATTTCTGACAAATTCACCTTTCACTTGCGCCCATAAAAAATCTATGGGGTTGAGTTCGCAGTGATAAGGTGGCAGCCGAAACACACTAATATTTTGTTTTTTCGCTATTTTTTCAATGACAAAATTTGTGTAACTATCTTTATTTATCGCCACTTTAATTTTTACTAGTTGTAATGACTCTCGCTTAACCCTATCTTTAGGAAATTCAATGTTTTCCTGCATTAACTCGAGTTCAATATCTTTTTTGAGCCAGCTTAAACTTGGAACATGTTTCAGTTTTTTAGAATGGAAACTTGCGTTATCCATCCCAATAACAGAACCTTTTGGTATTAAGTCGATCATCTGCAAAAACCAGTCTTCAAGTACATCAGAATTAATGTCTTCGTGATAATTTCCGTTTTTTAGGTGACGCTATACCACCCTCTGTTTCTTGTTTTAGAATTCTGTAAACTGTTGCTTTTCCAACACCGGTCATTAAAACACATTTTCAACTCTATCATCCACACTTACATCACAGTTTTACTCATTTGTGATATAATCGAATACGTTTTTAACAATACGCTTTTCGTTTAATGTTAAATGGCCGAGGTGTGCACGTGTTGTTGAACAAGCCATTTTGGTAACTCTAACACTCTAACACTGTAACAACAATAAGAACTACGCAATTGCACATTTAGAAAGATTATTAGTTTGCCAAATAGGGACTATCACAGCTAGACAGTAATCAAACCTAATTGGTCTGCCAAATAATGCCCTCGGTACGTCATTAGGGAAAGGGAGATTGAATTAGGCCTAACAACTTCCTGGAATTTATATTTTATTTAAATATTTATTTTAGATATTGAATGATTAATATTTAAATTTATTTGCATTATTTTGTGTTGTTCTCAACAAATATGAAAACAGAACATTAAACACTGCAATCGTATAGAAAAAATAAGCAAAGTAAATAATAAAAATATTTTGATAGAAAATCGGTACAATTTTAGTTGACACAACACAAGAAATCAGAATACTTTAAATATTTATAAACCTTCTTTGCAATTAAGGATGAATATATCTAGATGTACAAATATATAAAGATACATATACCAGCGCGCCTATGATTTACGATTCTTAAGCCATTTCCTAAAATTTTATTACTA
>JAHBCN010009617.1:0-34817 GCA_019359885.1 Listronotus oregonensis
TGTATGAAGTTACTTGTACTTGGGGGGGGGGGGTGGTTTAGGGAGAGTAGTACAGTTTTTTTTTTTGCCGCCCTATGGGTTGAAGGGGTTTTTGTTTTTTTAGGGTTTTTTAAAACCTCTTTTCCCCAAGGAGTTGACTTGTTTAGTTCTATTTTTGGCAGCCCCAAAAACAATTGTAGTAATAACTATAATTGTCTTTGGCACCCCAATAGAGCAACACGTGGTTCCACTTTTATGCATCCTTTTACACCCCAACTGAAGAGGCCCAAACTTTCAACATAGTTTGTTTCTTCACCCCGGGGGAGGTCCAGAATGTAAAACCTGCTACTATAGAATTTGTTGTTAGGTATAAACGTATTTTTACTTTACATAAATCGTTAGGATTCCTGCAATTGACTGGCTTAACCATAAAACAAATATTTGATTTTTTAGATTTGCTTTAAGTTATTTAACCGCTTGGTGGATTTGTCAAAGCATAAATTTGTCGTCATTATTTTTCATTTTGAAATGGACCCCATTTTATGAGTTTTACAATCCCATGTGGGGCAGCTCAAATGCGCCTAAAATGCAAATTAACTTTGCGATGATGACTGCTATCAAATTTCTCTAACAGCTTGATTTTAGGTCACTTAGTGTTAGTTTGTAATGTATGAACTGGCCATTGCATAATATATTTTATCAAAAGCACAAAATATGATGAACGTATGAAAGTTTAAAACACAAGCAAATGCAAGACTTGCAAGGACATTTTTTACTGTATGATGTGTTTAAATATAAGGAGAGAAGAATATATACAAAAGCGCTACTTTTCGAGTAAAAATTACGGAAGTCCTGAGAACAGAAAAAATTACAATTAATAGAGGAGTTCGCCAGGGTCATCCTATATCCCCAAAACTTTTAACGTTGGCCTTGGAGGACGTATTTGAAAAGCTACCGAGGGAAAATAAAGGTGTAAACGTTGATGGTACCTTTTTAAACCATTTACGCTTTGTCGATGACATAGTGCTTATTAGTTCAGATATCGAAGAGCTTAAGAACATGCTAGAACAACTAAATAAATTTTTCAAATAACGTCGGACTAAAAATGAATTTATCAAAAACAAAAAAAATAAGCAGGACCGACGAAATCATAAGAATAGCAGACAAAAGTTTGGATATTGTGGATGAATATATATATGAAATATATATATATATATATATATATATATATATATATATATATATATATATATATATATATATATATATATATATATACAAAGTTTTAAATTTTTGGGGGTTCGGCCCCGGGCAAAATAAAACCCTTTTTTTACTAAACCCCGGGGCCAAAATTTTTTTTCCTTTTTTTAAGGGTGCAAAGTGAGTTTTCTTGGGGTAGAGCCCCTTATAAAAAATAATCAATTTATTGTTTTACATCTTATTCCCCCTAATTTTTAAATTTTAAAATTTTTTTTTAAATTTATACATTTTTTGTGTTTTCTAGAACATCTTGAAACATCTACTTACAAATTTTTAAATTTTATATATATATATATATATATATATATATATATATATATATATATATATATATATATATATATATATATATATATATATATATATATATATATTTTATATATATATATATATATATATATATATATATATATATATATATATATATATATATATATATATATATATATATATATATATATATATATATATATATATATATTTTTTAAAATTTTTCGGTCGGATTTTACCAAATTTCGTAAAGGTGGTTTTGAGGTTGTTGATTCTGAATATGGCCATATTGAATCATTTATGATGGGGATCCAATATGGTAAATAAAATAGACATCTTAAAAAATCTAAATAAATGATCAGCGCATAGTCAATATTTACCTTTAAAGGGGATAATGGGGCGATTTGTTTTTTTTTTTCTACGGTAAACTGACGGTCTTTAAAAAAAATAATTTGATAAAAAATTTATCTGAAAATTATTTTTGAATAAAAATATTTTTTTTTTTTTTCAAAAAATTTATCATAAAGCGTATTAAAAATATATTTTTTTTTTTTTTTAAAACAAATTTTTGTGTCCACCTAAAAAAAAAATTTTGGGAATTTTTTTTTTTTTAAGAAATTAGTATATTTGTAATTAGTATTTTTTATAAGACTCACATGTGTCATAAGTATCAGAATTCACCTCTGTGCAGAATAAAAAAAAAATAATATGTGTGCCAATGTGATTATTTTTCAATGTCAATATCTCAAAAAAAAAAATATTAAAAAAATTTAAACCATAGGGGTGACTTTCTGATTTTTTCTGTTTTCTTTTGATCTTTTTTTAATAAGTTTTTAAATGTTTTTTCCTATTTGTGGTCTTTAGCATTAGTTTTTATTTTGTATACAATTACATTTTTTAAGGAATGCTTAATATTGTAACTTGTGGTTCCCTAGTCCAGGAATAAATACTAATAGTTACAATCTCGCGCAGGCGAAGTAAATACAGGGGGTAGCTATAAGGGGTAGTAGTGGCTAATTTTTTAGGTAAAAGCTGCCATTGATAATATGCTTGAAAATTTGTCAGGTCAGTAGGTAGTAGCAAACTTACACAAAATCTCAAAAGGCGGATACGTGTGTAGATACAAAGGAGATGAGGGAGGGGTAACGGTGGTAAAAATTTGGGTGAAAGGCCGTTATTACCGATATGTTCGCCTTTTTAGCTTGGCAGCTAAGTGGGCACAAGAGCCCGCAATATGGGGTCAAATGAACCACTTGATGCTTAATACATAGATAACGAATCGATATATTAAAAAAAAAAGTTTCTTTATTTTTAAATTAAAATAAGCTTGCTCTTTTTTATTTAAAAATAATAATAAAATATAAAAAATTATTCATAGAATTTATCATAATATTTTGATTAAATTTTTTGGTATTTTGATATTTTCAAATGGGATCAAAGTTTATAAATATATTGGCAAAATTTAAACTTAAAGCAATTTTTTTTTAAATTTTTTTAATTCTTACAAATGCATCAAGCTTAGTTTGTTAATTGTTAAGATAATTAGTTTAAAGTAATAGTAATTTTTATCTTATTATAAAAAAAAAATTTTTTTTTAAAAATTAATTTTAATTAAAAATTTTACTAGGGTTTCCAACTTAGTTTTAAAATTGAAATGTATTGGTATGTCAATAAGTTATTTATGGGTTAAGCACCCGCATGTATAGGTTAAAATTAATGGAATAGTTATTAAGATAAAAAAGCCCACATATGGAAAAGAATAAAAGGTACATTTGACCCCGTTTTACGGCTATTGAATCCACCTAGCTGTTCTCTTTTTTTGGATTTAGGCTCCTTGGCTGTTAAATAATAGGTGCATTAAACGATGGACATATCTCATATGATGGCCTTTTCACAAAATTTTTACCACCTTTATCCCTGTCCGCCTATTCCCCTAATATTCACCCACGAGTCTGTCTTTCGAAATTTTTTTAGGTCAGTACCTACTAACTTGATATTTATTTTCTTTTAATGAGGTTCAGCGACTTGCAATTTTGAAAACGAAGCAAGATAGAAAAAAAATCAACAAACATAAAGGTTGTAATTTTGCAAAAAAGTCAATGATGTACATTTTTTTTTACAATAATTTCGATAAGGTGTTCCCTGACGCCATAGGACTAAATAATTTTGGTCGGATTACAAAAAACCTTTTTTTAAAGTTTAACACCCTGTATCTTAGAAACTATGCATTTTCGGACCCATATTTATAGAAACTTTTTTAAATATTTTTCAAAGAGAGATTACCTGCAATAATATGGCCTTCAATTTTTTTTAAACACCCGTACTTACAAATATTTTATCTAATTGTAAGATTAACTTTAGTAGTTAATTTTAAACACATCCTCTTTTTCTTCTTTGTCAGCCATTATCTGTCCACTCCTGAACAAAGGCCTTTTTCATTTGTTTCCATGCTGTTCTGTCTCTCGCTATATGGCACCATCTTCCTCCGGCTACTCTTTTAACGTCATCCAACCATCTTCTTTGTGGCCTGCCGACACTCCTCTTTGTCTATCGTGGTCTCCAGTGTACAACCCTTGATACCCATCTGTCCACAGTTAGTCTGGCAACATGGCCGACCCATTGCCACTTAAGCTCACGATTGCTGTATCAAGTCCAACCTTCGTTTCTTCTTATTTGTTACGGATTTTTTTTGTTAAAACGCCAAGCATTGCTCGTTCCATGGCTCTTTGTATTGTCCAAGGTTTTGTATTCTGGTTATAGCCTTTTCTCAAGCCATATGTTGCGACGGCGGAATGCATGCGTTAAATATTTTTTTTTTGGTTTTAGGGATGTCGGGGTTTTTTAACTAAGACTCAGTTTTCCAAATCTACCCCAACTAGTTTTATCTCTGCCGTTTGGGTTTTTCCTTTCCCATTTTAATGACATGGCCTTTAAAATTTTTAATTATTTATTTTTTATTAAATATTTTTAATTTTTTATTTTATATATATAAAATTTTAAATATTATAATATTTTACCTAATATTTAAATTTTTATAATATTATTTATTTAATTTAATTAGTATTTATTCCTGGACAAAGGGAATACTACAGGTACGTAAGTACCCACTAGGGTATCCACAAGTTTACAATATTAAGCATTCCTTAAAAAATGTAATTGTATACAAAATAAAAACTAATGCTAAAGACCACAAATATGGTAAAAACATTTAAAAACTTATTAAAAAAGATCAAAAGAAAACAGAAAGCAAAGTACAGAAAGTCACCTCTATGGATTTAAATATTTTTTAATATAGCTTTTATTTGAGATATTGACATTGAAAAATAATCTACTTGATTGGCACACATATTACTATTTTTTTTATTCTGCACAGAGGTGAATTCTGACCCGTACTTATGTACACATGTGAGTCTTATAAAAAATACTAATTACAAATATACTAATTTCTTAAGAAATAAAAAATTACCAAATATTTTTTTAGGTGGACACAAAAAATTTGTTTTAAAATACAAAAAAATATATTTTTAATACGCTTTATGATAAATTTTCCTAAAATAAAAAAAAAACGTATTTTTATTCAAAAATAATTTCTTAGACTAATATTTTTTATCAAATTACTTTTTTAACAGACCGTCAATTTACCGTAGAAAAAAAGAGACAAATCGTACTCATTATGCCCTTTTAAATGGTAAATATTGACTAGGCGCTGATCATTTATTGATATATTTTACAAGATGTCCTATTTTATTTACCATATTGGATCCCCCATCATAAATGATTCAAATATGGCTACATATTCAGAATCAACAACCTCAAAAACCACCTCTTACGAAATTTGGCTAAAATCCGACCGAAAAATGTATTTGCTATCTTAAAAAACACATTCGCCATTTTAGATCTACATTCTTGAATTTTCAGAATGTGACTATAGATTCGTTATCAGCGACTCAAAGTTCGTTACACGAAATTTAGACAAGATCCGCGAGATTGTGAAAATAGTGATTTCTACTCCGTTTTTAAGATTAAAAAAAAATGCTGTGCTACCTTTTTTCTGGTCATGGACTTGGATTTAGGAGATCCTTTTACATAAAAATGTACAGTTGAATGTCAAAAAAATCTGTTTTTTTTTCAGTTAATTTTTATACATTTTTTCTATTTTGCACCAGTTTTTTAAGGTTAGGAACTGTACTCGTGATCAGGAGGGAAAAACTTCGAAAACTATACCATAAAAAGTATACCAAACTTTTTTTATTATTGCTGTGTAATTTATTGTTTATTATTATAATTAGCTGTACATAGAGGAAAATTAAAAGTCGATGGAGTAGACTGTGGGGGGGCTAATTGTTATTTTTTTAAGTCCACGATGAGAGTTATTATAAATAACGATATCCTTGATAGTTGATTTGCGGTATATATTTTAATTTGGTTTAATTTTTTGCTTTCTTTATACAGCGTGATTCCTAAGTTGGCGCTTTTTTTAACTGTGTATAGAACTCATTAAAATAAACAAATTTTTCAAATAACTTTCTTCAAAATACTGAAAAATAAGAAACTTACATTTATTTAGTGTGTCAAATACGGTTCATTTCGGGTGAACACAAAACTGAACTCGACGGGGAAAGTCTTCTGGCTGCAGGCTTTTTTATTCCGTGGCTGCAGGGCTTGGACACGTTGAACGAAAACGAGATACAACTGATTTTACCGCAATGTTGTGCACACTTTTTTTTTACTTAAAGCGACCTGACTTGCAATCAACCGGGAACTTGTTGTTGGATGAGCCCGCAACGGAAACCGTCACGCGTACAATTTGGAAGCAGCCGCCGTATATTGACAAAACTCTATAAAAAATGAGCAACATATCCACGAATTCGTCGTTTAATTTAAAATAAACCCTTACCTCGTCTGTTAAAAGCAAAGCGACTAATTTTTAATGCGTGATTAACAAGGCAAAAAATTAACGTAAATAAGAAATGAACTCTTTTTCTGACCAGGCCCGCACTAGACACATTTTTAAATAGGTTTATGTAGCTTTGTTATTTTTGGGTTTTTTACAAAAAGTTATTTGAAAGAGTTGTTTATTTTAATAAGTTGTATGCACAGTTAAAAAAAGCGTCAACTTAGGAATCACCCTGTATTATTAGTTTTTTTATTTCATAGTTAAATATTTTTCTTATTAAATAAACTAAGAAGTTTTAGAAATTGGTCTGACCTTTGTTTGGTACGATTTCAAACGAAGAAAACATTATTGACATAATGAGTCCAGTAAGTCACATGTGTTTTTAAATTAGTATTACTGTTAAGACCAGTTAATATAGTGTTTTCCAAATGAGACATAAATATTTTAGCAAATAAAGGGGAAAGGGGTAAAGCTAATGGAAATGTATATTTTTTTTGTTTAAATATTTTGTCAACAAACTATTAAAATATTAGAGCAAACATTTTTACAAAGGTAATTTTAAATATTGATTTTACAGAATAAAAGCAAAAATACACAACTACCATAGAACTTCAAAAAAGGTTTTCGTACCCTTCTTACTTCAACCTCATTTAGTAATCAAGTATCGACGGCTCTCTAATAAATTATCAAATCGATAATTTTATGCAAATTTGTATGCATGTATCGCTCCCGGAACGATTTAATATTCACATTAGAACAACTATTAAGGATCGCTATAGAGAGAGTACAGCATTTTGGGGCAGCCGGCACGCCATTGCAAATTTACTGCCATGTGGCCAGATGCTCCAAATTTTGAATACAATACGTGCTGTATAATTTCTACCGGGACTAAACAAAAATTATATAAACAAAAACAAACCAAATGTAAAACGTACAATTTAAAAATATATATTTTACATTTTTTAGCTATTACATACAGGGTAATTATGAGGAAATGTCAATACTTCAGGTAAGTAGTCAGGGTCCAAAAATAAACATAAAAGTCTATAAAAGTATGGGTCCGCAAGACCTTCGTTTCCGTAATAAAGGGTGTTAAAGTTATACAAGACATGCATAGACACTTATTTTTTATTTTTATTTAATTGTGCTATAATAAAATTAAATGCGTCGTAATTTTTTTAAATTCAAATATCCCGAAAACGGTTGCTCGTATTAACTTTTAACAGGTATACCTTTTTGACGTAAAAATAAAAAACAATTATTTTATTTACTTTACTTTTATTTACTAAGATTAGGTTCGAATCCGTCATACCAAAAAACCCCCGGTAACAACTTTTACTCCAATATTTACATTGCTATAGATTTTATTAAAAAAATAGAAAAATTAAATAACGACCCAAACAACCTGTATTTCGGAAATGGAGGCCTTGCGGACCCATATTTGTATAGACTTTTATGTTTATTTTTGGACCCTAACTACGTACCTAAAGTATTGACATTTCCTCATGAATCATCCTGTATATTTTTTAAAATATTATACTTAAAGTAAAAAAAGAATATTAATTTAGCCTTTTTTTATTTTTATTTCTTTTTAAATAATATTTGCTATATTTAACTTTAAGATCAGAAACTAAGGGCACTTTAGGGTTTAAATACGTAATTATATTGCTGGTCATATGATATCCTGCAATAGCAAACTATCGGAAAGATTGTTTGAAAAGACGAAGAGCCCATTCCAGAAGTGCAAGAAGAAACTTACCGGACATAAGACAGCAACTTTGGGAGCAGTTCAAACAAAGCAAAAAGACACTTAAAGATGCTATCAAGAAAGCCAAGGGCGCGAGCTGAAAGACGTTATGTGATACGGTAGATGGTAATATATGGGGGGATGGATACAAACTGGTCGTCAAAAGATTGGCGGGATTCCCACCTAAGCCTTCACTCCCCCTAACCAAAGTAGAAGAAATAGCCCGTCATTTATTCCCAGCTCACGATCCTGTAATGTTTGTCTGTGACAAAAATACCAGATTTGTAGAGTTTACTGTAGCAGAACTGCATGAAGCAAACAGAAAATTAAAAAACAACAAGCTTCAGGACCTGGAAACATCCCTTCGGATGTTATGAAATATGTGGCTTCAGAAAGACCGACCTACGTACTAAGAGCATACAATGAACCTGCCTCTAGAGCACATTTTCCGCAAAAATGGAAAAATTCCAAATTGGTCCTCCTATAGAAACCAAATAAACCTCTAGATAATTCAGCAGCATATAGACCAATATGAAGACAAGAAGGAAGTTTAAAAATCCTTATGTTAGCCAGGCTTAAACAAGAACTGAGACGTACTGGGGATCACGAGGCAATTCGGCTTTAGGGAAGGAGAAAACAGTCGATGCTATTAAAGAAATTATCCAAATAGCAGGAGAACAGCGGGGTACTCGTATGCTCATCGTAGACTATGTGCGATGATCCGCTCGATGTTAAAAACGCCTTCAATAACGCATCATGGCAACTAATCCTAGAGCAACTGAAAAGAAAAATAAGGAAAGCCTCATCAGCATCATAGCGTCTTACTTGTCCGGAAGAGAGATAATCATGGAAACTGAAGGCACTTCAAAAACAATAAAAATCAATAGTGGAGTTCCACAGGGCCCGTGTGGGGCCTACCCTGTGGAATATACGTATGATGACCTCCTAGAAACAGAGCTTCCAAATGGCGCAACACTAATCGGGTTTGCGGATGATATTGCAGTGGTAGTGGTGGCGAAACATGGGAAAACTTATGAACATTCAAACACTGCCATTCAAAGGGAGTAAATTGAATAAAAGGCAAAACGACTTGAATTAGGACCAGAAAAAACCAAAGCAGTCTTCAACACCAAAAAAAAATCCAACCGATACAATTCATAGTGGAAGGCAAAACGGCCAGTGAGCCAGCAATTAAGTATCTGGGAGTATGGATAGATACAAAGCTCACCTTTGCAACACTAAAAAAATATCAGAAAAAGCAGAAAAGATTTTTCACAAAGTCTGATGCCAAATATTGGAGGCCCCTCGTTCATCGAAAAGAAAAATAATCCTGAGTGTGATTCATTCAAATTCTGTATGCAGCTCCAATTTGGCATAAAATAACCAAGAATAAAAGCTTTTAAATAAACTAAGTCGAATCCAACGCTGGATGGATTAGAATAAGTAGGGCGTATGGACAATATCTGGGAAGCGGTTGGAGTAATATCAGGAGTACCCCTATTGACCTATTTAAAGGAACGTTGAAAGATATAGTGGAAAACCACCTGACACCGCGAGGAAACACTTATTTAGATGGCAACTGAAGTGGACAAACGGCACCTACGGCCGATGGACATGGAGACTTATACCAAACATCGATATATGGATTTATAGAAAATTTGGAGAAGTGGACTATATTCTTCCCCGGGCATTGTCTGGTCATGGATGTTTCCAAAGTATTTTACCAACGGCAAATCATAGACTCCGAAAACTGCTTTTACTGTAAGGACGTAGACGATGTGGAGCACACCCTATTTACCTGTTCGAGGTGGCAAGATATAAGACTAAGGTACAGAATAAAACAGGGAAATTATTTAGTGAGGAAAACCTAATTGCAGGCCTGTTGCATCTGAAACAGATGGAATACCACCTATAGAACCATCAGACAAATAATAGAGACTAAGGAAAGAGACAGTAGATAAATATTAAAGGCTACCAAACCTGAGATAAGTTTTCAAAAGACCTCAACAGGAAGAAGGCTTACACCATCCCTTAAGACCATACTTGGGCAGCGATAATGCTGAAAGGCGGTTCCACTGCTCAAGGGCCGGAGCCGGGTTTTTTGTCGGTAGGCGCACTCAAGAGGGTGTGAATCCGCACTAACTGGCAACGAACACCTAGTCAGCTAGTCTTTCTGAAGATTTTTAAACTCGGTATAAAAAAAATATAATATCCTGCAGACTTTTTATGACAAGGGCGTGTTTTCCAACAAGCCAAAAGCCGCCTGTTTTTTTTTTACTATAAACAAACCCTTTTTTTTAATAATAAAATCATAAAACATTATAAATAATTTTATTCCAGAAAGTAAGAATTTAATTACAAAAAAATTACTGGGGTTTTCACCAAAACTTTGTACGGATATCCTTAATGTTTATCGCAAAAATATTTTTAGTAAAAGTTTTCAAGAGAAATAGCTGGAAATTATTAAGTTTTTGAAATGACCGCAAGGGCGCGTAACTGCAATCTTGAATCTAAAAAAGTGATTTTTCTTTACATACTTTACGAGTTATAATTAATTAATCGAATTTTAAGGATTTTTTTAAGGTATACCCCTGGAATTCGATTTTTTTATTATAACACGGCAAGTATTGCATTTAGACGAAAAAATTATATAACTTAAATTAAAGGTTTTGGAAAAAGACATAATTAATGTTTTAAAAAATTTCTTGTAGGTTTAATAGTTCTTAAGATATTGACCTATAAAATTTTCTTTGGCCTAAATTTTAGGTAAGGGACAAGATATTGAGATACGGTTTCCTCGACCTTGTTTAGGCATTATTTAGCTACTTTTTCAAAAAAAAAAAAAGAAATTATACCAATGCATTTAATTTTTTTCAGAAAAGTAATCATTTCTGTCAGAATATCGAAAAAACCCTCCAGCGGCAACATGTGAAACTAACAAACTTTTTTACGGAAACCTTTAAATACCCCCCCACCACAAGAGAAACAGCAAAAATTGTCAAACAAAAAAGATTCAAATTATCCTTTACTTTAAAAAGGTATTTTTTTGTTGGGTTAATATAGCAAAATTCACAAAAACATCACTTTTTCAGATTCAAGATTGCAGTTACGCCCCCTAGCGGCCATTTTAGAAACTTGAAAATAATTTTCAGCTATTTCTCTTGACCACTTTTACTATTTTTTTTCCCCAACGCTGTGCGATAAACATTTTCTGAGATACCGCCGGCGTCCTTTCTTATTTGGACACCCGGTACAATATACGTGTGATAACGCTATATTAACGTACTTCCGCGATTGTCCAACTTGTGCTACGCACTCGTTCTGCAAATTCCCCATAGGTACGCTAAGAAATCTCTTATTTCACTTATATCTTAAATAACCATTGGGCAAAAGACATTATTTGTAATAGACTTAACAAAGAAATACTCCAATATGACCACTTAGTCTGGACAAACCCTATGTTATCTAACGTATAAATGTGATACATATTACTATTACTCAAATAATAAAGTTACTTCCAGTATTACATTTTGCAGATTAAACTTGGATGAAAGAGGATTATAGAATTTAATTATTTACTAAAATTATATTTTCCGGGCTTTAGAAATGTTTTGTTAAAAGTTTAAAATTAGTTTTGAAAACTGAGATGTCATAATTCTGGACTTCCTAGTGCAACAATAAATTAATTTTCAGTTTTAATTTTCTGTATTTTACATGACAAACTATGGGCCAAAGAGAACTGTATTTTTACCAGCAGTTTAAAAATTATATATATTTTATTAAATTGTTTTGAAAAGCTTAAAATTAAATTAATTATCTCAAACGTAAAAGAAACTGTAAGCTACAAAAGACATCAAACGACAGTATAGGGGTAGAAATGCGGTTTTTAATTTAAAACTGAGATGTCATAATTCGGACTTCATATTGCAACAATAAATTAATTTTTAGTTCTAATTCTCTATGTTTAACATGGCAAATTATAGGCTAAATAAATATGGAGTACTTTATCTATACCTGCATTTTAATATTATAAATATGTTGATAAATATATTTACAAAAGTTAAATTTAAAATAATTGTCCCATAGGTAACATTAGCTTTAAGCTACGAAAGACAAGCAAAGTATAGGAGCAGAAATACAATCCTTAGTTTAAAGACGACTACAAACACATGGCTTTAAAAAATCAAGTTTTTGTCGGGCTTACGACATACAAAGTTCACATTGGGTTATTATTTTAATGTCCGACTGGTATATTATTTGACAAATAATAATATTATGTCAAAGTCAGTTAAAAACGAAATATTACCCTAGGGTGTTATTAAAAAAAAACGCTCTAGGGCCTAAAAATTTATCAATAAATAAACAATAAATTATCTTCATTTAAGCATTTATTACGAAAATACCAACATACTTATACAATATACTTATCATAATAAAAATTATTTTTTAAAGTTAAACGTACAATTTTCAAACTGACCGGAAAATTCCACATTTTCATACCCCACCGCAGTTGCTGTGTTACTTGAAGTAATACTTTTTCCAACTACAAGGGAAGCATTGGCCAATTTGGAGCTTTCACTATCATCCACGTACCCTGTGCTACCGAAAACTTCTTCCAGCCTCCTAACCTCATTAAGCTTCGGAACTACCTCCCGCATCAGAATGAATTGTTGCCGCTGTACGTCTTAAACAATGACCTGTGTACGCCTTAGCATCAGGTAAACCCAAATATGTATAATCTTAAAGGGTATATTTCCAAATGTATTTTTACCTATAGACTGCACAGTACATCGTTCATCACGATAGCACAAAAAAACCTATCAATAGGTGCACTTTTAGGTTGCAAAGACACATAGTCCCGAATTAACTTTGTTGCGCACATTTCACTTCATTAATAACCGAAAAGCTCCTTGCTTGCCCATTTTTACTTTGTGGAATGTCAATAAATATATGCTGACCCATATCACGCACATCGGAAAACTTCCTTTTCACAAACTTGTCTCTTCTACAAGCTCCGAATACACCTATCACTAATGCAACTTTATCTGCCAAATATTTTTCAGTCGGCGCTTCTTTCAAAAAAGTTATAACTTGTTCCCGAGGCAAAACCTTCGACTTTTAAGGCTGATAATTTCTCCCAAGTTGCTTTAGGAACTGTTGCAGAGAAATCAACTTTTCATTACTTCTTATCTTCTTATGAAATATTAATTCTTTACGTAACATTGAAAACTTTGTCCAAAGGGAATTTGGAGAATATGACTCTGACAAATCTTAAAAATAAGCCATCAAAACGGTTTCCTCCACACGGTCCACGCAGTGTTCCGTCAGCCAGGCCTTAAAATGAAAATGCTTAGCTTTAGCAGCTTTCACTAAAATATCTTGGGGGAGATGGGTATTTTCCACTACTTCAGACATTTATGCCTTAATGGCAAAATTATTTTTAATGTGCTGTCTTATTGACAAATAACTTACAACCATGGTTACCACAATTACGTTTCGACAATTTTTTCAGGTAAATGCTAGTACTTGATTTGGTTTAAACTAATACATTCAAAATTCATTCAAATTTTTCTCATATACAAAATATCTAGTTGGACATTAAACGTTGAAGGCACCACGGGTATTAAGGATAATAACGCTTTCGGTCAACGTATATCCCTCGAGCCAAAGGCCCTCGGAAAACACACCATCGACCTCAAGCGTTATTATCCTTATAATACCCTTGATACCTTTATAACTATTCATATCATATTGAACCACGTAATTACCCACTTTGAATACTCAAGTAACTTATGTTAATATATTTTTATCAATTTTAAAAGTTTGTTTCTTAGCAGAGATGACAAAAATTTGCAATTTTGCTTAAAAAGTAGTTATTTTTACACCTTAGAGACACAGGCTCTCCCAATATATAGGGTGAGTCGGGAGGAACGCAGCAAACTCTAGGTGTGTATCGTACACGTAAAAATTTTTTTAAAAAAATGTATGTTCTTATACGATTCTCATTTGTTTTTAAAATATAGCGTAATTACAAATAAACAAAATTTTCTAAATAAACATGATTTTAATTATACAGCTGTTTTAACAAATGTTCAAAAATCCCGCCATTAACCTCTAAAACACATTCTACTTCGTCTGCGAAGGGCTCTTGTTGCTTTTTGAGTGATTCATGTCTTTCTTCGAGAAACACTGCCGCATTTCTAATGCGTCGAATTAGAGCCTCCCGAGTATCGACTTTTACGTTGTACACCTCCTTTTTAAATCAGCCCCACAAACAATAGTCCAGTGGTGTGAGGTCTGGAGATCGTGGGGGGCAACTAATAGGATCACCGCGACCAATCCATAGTCCTGGAAACTCTTCGTCCAAATATTATTTGACCTGCTGATAATACATTTGCATTCTAATGTTTTAAAAAAGTTGCTAGTATTGTGTCAGAGCTAGTCCGTTCCTGGCAAACTAAATAAGCCAAATTTGATTTAATGGGTTCATTTTTAGAAGACTTATCTAATAACCATCATATTAATAAAATATTATTGGTATAATAAAAGTTATTGAAAAAAAATTTAGGTCTTTTGTATTTTCCAGAGGTCGTAAAATTTATGGCCTTGCATAATATTTTTGGTTTTATTGACCGAGAGATTGCCCACATATTCTGGGATACCCTGTATAGCAAATAAAGTATAGTTATGTAATTTCCGGCAAGTGAGAGCCAAATGACCATCCGAATTGATATTTAAAAAAACCTATATTTTTAAAGCCGGTTAGCTAAGCTTTATTTGTATTTATAGGAAAGTATACATTTTTATATTAGTCTTAAAAACAGAACATGTAGCGCTTACGGAAACTTACGAAATTATTATTTTTAAAATTAAATTTAAGTACCTTACGGCGCAAGATATTAATTTAAAAAAAATTACTATATCTTGAAAAACAGAGCAGAAATTAAAAATCTAAAAAAATTATTTTTTTGAATGGGACTTTTGAATAACACCATAATATAATTAAAAAAAAAAACTTTTTTTGTAGATCTTTGCTTTTGACAAAACTTTTGTAAAAATAACAGGATTTTTCTATTACAACTTGTAGAATAAAAGCAAAAAAAAAAACTTAAAAAAAATAAAATAGCTATTTTCTCAACAGAAGTTTCCAAAAAAAAGTAAAAACCATATTTTGCTTTTTTTTAGTGCAATAACGTTTTGTAATTTACTAAAGAAATATTTAGTTGCAAATAAATTGAGCAGCCGTTTAGGGCGGTATTATTTAAACAAAATACACCATCTTAATACAGCAGCACAAACCTTTACGTTAAAACTTATTGCTTTACAAAGTCCATACCCTTCAATAAAGAATATATTTTAGCCGGACTCTAGGAATTGGTCTTTTATAAAACGACTTTATAAAGAGCAGCCGGAAAAAGTAATTAGATTCTATAAGTTCGTCTGAAAAATAAAGGAACTTTACAGCAGCTGCTGGGCAATTAATGACACAAAAAAGAAAAAAAAATGCTGTAAACTTTACTACAGCTTTTGTCTAGTTTTTTTAATGGATACTTTGGCTAAAATGAGACATTGGGGATTTGGTGGGTTTTATCAGCAAAGTTTCATAATTTTTGGTATTTTACAAAAATAAATTTAAATAGGTTTTAAAAGTTTTAGTACGATTAAAAATAAAGGCTATTTATAAAACAATTTTGCGTCCATAAAGTAGCACTTTATTGTACAAGTAAAATAAAGTAACTCTCATTGTCAATAACAAATATTTAAATAACAATGTTTAAAATTTTATTAAAAAAATAATTAAATGTTACAACAAATTTATACCTAATAACGAACTTTTATACTTCGATAGGTTGGTGCAAAAGTAAGCCACGATTCTTTTTTCATCGATCTTCTGCAACTTTTTTTTATTACACCACTTTATAAACGCTTGGTTTGACTCTTCATTCAAAAATCTTGACGTGGTAAGGAGTCCTTAACTGCTGCTGAACCGTCTTTATTTCTTCTATGACTTCTAAGGTTTCCATTATGACTTTCGATACTATTTTTGTTTTGGATTTTTTTTTTTAATTTTAGGTATTTTCAGAAATTTTTTATGATAACCAATCGTAATTGTACATAAAATCATGTATATAACGCTAATAAACAGGTTTAATTGACTATCATTTATAGCTGTTTGCAAGCTCGCTCAGGCCATAAATATATTCGTTTAATAATGACCCTATTTATATACTAGTTATATAAATAGCTATTTTCTGACGGTTTAATAAGACTGGTAATTTCTTTTATTGCTCATTTTTTTAGCGTACCTTTTTTAAATGATTTTGTGGTCAAAAAGTAATATTTTTTGCACTTATGTAAAAAGACGTTGTTGCACTAGGCAGGTGAAATAAAAAGCCACCATAAAGTGCACAATTTTAGTTATTAACGAAAAGAATAGATTCGACATATATTTTGATTGACTCTGATTGATACCGTACTTTAAACCTTTATAAGCCGCTTCGTATATTACTTTCGACTTTATTGTGATTAATCTTGCAGCTTCTACCCTCACGTCATCTGAAATTTCAAATCATCTGAAATTTCTTCAGAATCGCTTATATCTTAAATTTATGCTTTATTTAAATGCATAAGATTCAATTAATAAAATTTAAAATAAATTTACACGTGCAACAACATGAAAACAAATTTATTTTATATACCTACCCATATTCTGGTCTATAAGGGGGTATTCTAGTCCAGAAAGTTAAATAAATCAAAAATATATATATATAAATATTTATATATCAAAATATTCTTAAAAATATTTTTTATTATTTTATTTAAATAAATAAGTTATTTGGAATGAATCGAAATATAAACTTTAAACGCATTTTCTAAATTACTTTTTTGAAACGTTTGTCACAAAATTTCAAGTTTTCATTGACCGATTTTCTCGAAAGTTAGCATGAACTTTCTTAAAATATCCCCCTAGAGCACAAACCAACAAAAAAACGAAATTTTAATTTTTTGCTACTTTTAAAAGTTCGGAAAAATTAAAATATAACTGAAAAAAACCTACCTTTTCTTTTGAGAGACCGCCATTTTGCGAGAATTTAATTTTTTTGTTGTTTTACCATATTGACATTTGTACTGATAATTTGTACTGGTACACTTTTGTATTTTTTAAATTACCAGAAGAAAGGAAGTCGTCAAGATAGACACTCTGTTTTTCCCTTACTTCAACTGCGTGTAACTTTTAAACTCATTTTGATTTAATTTGAATTTTAAAAATAAATAAATAAATAAAATGGATAGCTAAATTATTAATTGTATTTTTATCGACCGTTAAAAAACGCGCGAAATTTTGGTTTTTTCCCTTGTTGCATAAATACCTTTTAATGGTAATAGTATTTTTATTTTAATTTTTTTAAATAGGAAATATAGTTGTCATTTTATTGTTTACCCATATACAGGTGTTAAAAATCCAAAACCGAACATTGGAATAAAGTGCAATGTATCAAACAAAACGGCAACCCTTAACTCTGTAAAAGAAGTAAGACAAAGTTCGCAAGGGTCGGTACTTGTATCAAGCCTGTTTCGAACAGCGAAGACCGGCGATTCAAAGCATATGGCAACCTTCGTGAGTACGCTGTTTGTTATTTTGTTGCGTATTCCTAGTTTAAATTCGATCTCACTCTGTTTTAGCTTTTAAATTTGTTTTCTTTGTCTACTTGCAAAACGTCCATGTTCGGTTTTGAACTTTTCACCCCTTTTATATGTTTTTGGCCTTAACACTTACAATAAAGATTTTTTAATATGTGTGGGGGTATTTTTTTTCGCATTTTAATTGGTAATTTTGTAGTTTGTCTAGGTACCATGATTTAGCCTACCTTGGAGAAAAAGTTTTTTTTTAATTTCTTGGTTAGCCTAGTACCCTTTAGATTTGACAGTAAGTTACCTCTGGGTTGCTGTGTAAAATACCTTTAATTTATAAAATTTTTTTAGGATTTATTTTATTACAATTCTTTATTGGGATTGGTTTTAATTATTTTCGTTAATTTTTATAGAAATAATAGGAAAAAAATCAATTGTGAAGCTATTAGGGCTACCCGCTTGCCTGCTTACCTCATATGCCCTTGTTAAGTAAAATTCTAGTTACCACCACCAGTTCACCTTTTTATCTCTGAATCTGTCGTTTGTGCAACAAAAAGATTCTTGGTTGTTCCAAAATTATTTTATTTTCAAAAATAAATACAAATAAAACAATAATTTTGCATATAAACCATGTGCAAAAAGTTAATTTTTGTTTTTAGTTATACAGGGTCAGTTCTGAACGTTACAAACCTACACACGTATGTTGAAAATGGAAATTATTTTTTTTCATGAAATTTTGGTGACTCTGTAATAGAGGAAGGGACATATTCTACGTTATTTTTAATGTTTCTTTCTAAATCAGTAACTTTAAAATTTTAATTGAAATTTTGTTTAAGTTTAGGAGGTTATAAAATGAAAAAATGGTGGTAAAACTTAAAAGTCTTAAAATTATAATTTTGCACACCTAAATATGCTTTTATTACTTCTTTAAAACCCCACTTATGTAAAATTCTCTTGTCTTTTTTCAAAAACAAATATTAACGTATTTATTAAAAAATTAAAAAAAATGGAAAAGTACAGATTGGGGTGATACATGTGATAGCGATATTCGGGCAAGATATGACCTAGATAGTTAAATATTTTACGCTAAAGGGTAGCCAAAGTTGTAGCGTAGTTTAAAAAATTTTTTAACTTAGACATTATTGTTTTTATTTCGAAATTTTTTTGTATTGCAGTTTAGTTTAAAAAAGTATGCAAATTTTATCAATATCATCTACAAAATCCTTTTTGTTCCAATAAGACAATAACCGATTTTAAAAAAAAAAAATTTGTGGTAAAGATGGACAAATAAAATTATGTCAAATTAAAAAAAATTTTTTTTTTTAAAAGGAAATGTATTTGTTTAATTTTATAACCAAAACTATGTAAAAAATATTGTCAATTATTAATTAGTAATTTGTATTACTTAAATTAAATTAGATTTAAGGTAAATAAGATAAATTTGTGTTGGGAAAAAAAATTTAATTTATGAAATAATTTAATGTAAATTATACCATTGCTTTATTTATATTGTAAAAAAATTTTTTTTTTTTTTAATAAATTTACTTTTGGGCAGTTTTTTATTAAGTACGTCATGTTTTTTATGTGTGCGTTTTTTAGCCTTTTTATTTTATATTGTTATTTTGTAAAAGCGTAATGCTTTTTTGATTTTTAACCAATGACGTATTTTATATAGGAAATTAAATTAGGAAACCTTTTCCCCTTCACAATTTTTATCTGCGACAAAAACTTAGTTATAAGCAAAAAAGCAGAAAAAAAATGTTTTTTTTCGATTTTTTAAAAATTTTCTTTATTCAAGAAATGTTCCGGACCTTTCTTATTTGAAGTATGTATCAATTCTTGCTACATAAATTTTCTGTGTGTTTTTAGCAAAAAAACATACCTGCACCTCGCAAATCCATCCAAAACTGATTAGGCTTGGTTCTAACTACATTTTGATATATGCGTTATCTTTCACAGGAATTATATTAAATAGTAACATATCTGCCAAAACAATTTAATAATTTATATAAATTATTATTATTATTATTATTTTTTTGACAAAGAATTAGTTTTATACGTTTTGGAAGTTTATTTGTTAATGATCTCATTTTATTATAATTTACGATGTAACCTTTAAACGTATAAACGGACCAAGTAAGGCTTACAGTTATTATTTTTTCAATATTTCTCTTTAGCCACAAAGATTTAGAAAATATCAACTAAGCTTTTCGTTTTTTTATGGAGGCGCGTATCTCCGTTATTTTAGGTAAAGTGTATTATCAAGCCATTGTCGGATAAGAGAATGGCGGAAGTTTTATCTACATTACTTTTAAAGAAAATTGCTTTCCGGCAACAGCGAAAAAAATCTTGTTAGAAATTTGTGAGATTCGACTGCCAAACGTAAGAAGTTTTAGTTAATTAAAAAAAAAAAGATTGTGGAATATAAAACTACTATAGATATTTAAGTATTAATATTTCTGTATAAGAATGAAGAAAAAAATAAAGTGGCAAGTTTGAAGCTTTTTTAAATTAACCCCGAAGGGATATGTGAAAGTGGTACTTCCTCTTACTGTACTGTGAGCTGCGAGGCAAGAGATTAAAATGTTTTTTTTTTTTGGAAAACCTGTGATATATATACAAAAAAAAGCAGGTCCTCTAGAAGTCGTGAGTGAGCTAAAAAAGAAAGTTTTTTGATATTCAGGAGAGGAAGGGAAACAGCTTAAAAAAGAAATTCAAGCTTTCTGGAACACTCTTTTACTGTCAATTTTATGTAAATATGCGTTTAAGGTCATCATTTAAAGCAAGGATCACATGATTAAATAATCCTTTGTCCTATAAACCTTGATTGCTTATATATGGAAAATGAGAAATGAAAGAATTTGTTCTTTACAGCGAACATAATATTATTCTTATTAAACCTTAAAGATATTTTCGTAAGAATGTAATGGATAAGGATAAAAGAAATAAAAAGAAGAAAGGTACAATATTAGGTTCAATAAAAAGCAAAAAACAAACGAAGAATAAAAAGTAACTATGTGAAAGCGTACCTATTTGTATATTTAATATACCCATCGGGGTTGCTATCAAAAATTTTAGAAAAAGTTGTTAATTTTTTTTTAATGTAATATTTAGCCCACATGCAAAATTTCAGATGCATGAGATAATTTTAATTTTTTGTCCATTTTTTGTAAATTACATGTGATGCAAAGCTTTTAGGTTTTTACCCTGGAAAACGTAACTCATAAGAAACTCATAAAATATTTAGTTTTGAAAAAAACAATATCTTAAACTAATACACATTACTTAAAAGAAAATAACTTATTTAAGAACAGTAAAATTTTCCAAGAAAACAAACATAACTAAAAGTTAATGTGTTTAATTTTTATTTAATTTTTTATTAATAATAACTTTAAATTAACTATTTTTTTTAATATAGTGTATTACTTTTAGACATAAACTACTAAATTTTGATTGCTCAATTCGGATTTTGTGGAAAAATACACATTTACTATGGTATTACTTTAAATAAAATCTGGAATAAAGAATTTTTAAAATTAAAAAGTTTTATGTATGTAAGTTGCGTTAAATCCTATTTTAAATTTACTAAAGATGGTAAAAAAATCAAAATTAGCTTATACATCTAAAATTTTGGCTAGGGTTAAAAATTAAATAAAAAAACAGATAATGCTAATTATGTGATTTCCATTTTTTGTTTAATTTTCATTTTAATTAAAGCAGAAGTTAAATTTCGAATAAAACTATTAATAAAAAACCCCATATAATGCAAACTTTACTGGTAACACTTTCCACAGAGTGCATGCAAGGGGTCCGGTAAAAAATGAAGTCGGTTAAATTATGGCTTTTGTATTTGCGTAATACCATGTTCACTTTAGAAAATTTAAAAATTCCCAGTACTTGGGATATCCGGAAAAAAAAGAAAATTTTCCGATTTTTTTTTATTTTTTTTTCTGACGTTATTTAAAGGAATGAAAAAAAAAAAGACACTTTTTTACGACCACTTTTTAAACTCCAAAACAGTGTTGAGAGGTTTTTCCCTACGACGTTTCGTTTTCGTTAAACCATCATCAACTTTATTTTTTTAACTATGGACCTGGGTTTTTTATTTAATTTTTTTAAACCCCTTATTATCCCAATCACAAAAATGTACAACACTTAATATTTGTTAACAAATATGGAACGCTCCTATAAGAAATGCTGTGTGTTCCTTGTCTAACTCATTGTCTCTCATGGAAAATATGTTTATTTAACAAAAAAATATTAGGTGTTATACATCATTCTAATTTGATTTATAACTGCTTCAAAAATATGCATAAACAATTGAGTGCTGTATTTAAAAAAATAAAGTTGATGATTGTTTAACGAAAACGAAACGTCGTACGTAGTAAAGTGGCTATGAGAATATGTCTTTTGTTTTTTCATATCTTTTTAAATAACGTTAGAAAAAAATAAAAATGAAATCGGCAAATTTTGTTTTTTTCCGGATATCTCCGAAAGTATTTGGAATTTTGCAACCTTCTAAAGTGGACATGGTACGTTATGCAATACACAACTTTGCCATAATTTAACCTTCTTCTTCGTATCTCTTACGGTTTCCGAGATCCCCATGCATGCACTCGAATCTGTGGCACCCTGTATAGTAAAACAAGTAACGACTTAAAAAAAGTCTTATTAAAAAAAATTAAAAAAGCTTTTATCAATATATATGCAATACATTTAAAACAAAAATTAAAAAAGTTAATAGGACAGCTAAATTATTGACAAAATCCTTATGCTTAGCAGTTCTGGCTTTAAGTTATTATTTATTTCTTTTTGATTGGTTATACAGGGTGATTCATGAGGAAATGTCAATACTTGAGGTGAACTCAGGGTCCAAAAATAAGCATAAAAGCCTATACAATTATGGGTGACCTTCGTTTCATATACAGAGCGTTAAAGTTTTTATTTATATTTATTTATATTTTTTTTAATTTTTTTTTATGTTTTGTTGAACATAATTTAAGAACAATAATTTTATTAAAATTTAAATACATATCGTTTAATTATACAATTTGTTTATTATTTTTTTAAATTTTGCTTTTAAAAAAATCAGAACTTTAAAAATAAAATATCAAAAACTTTTAACAAAAGTATCCCTTTTTTGACGTAAAAATAACAAAACAGTTATTTAGTTTACTTAAAAATGTAATCGGTGCCTCCCAAAAAAGTTATGATTGTTCAAAATAGTAAAAAGACGTGTAGGTGGCACCCCCTACAAGTAAGAGCCGCACTAAGATTAGATTCGAATCCGTCATATCAAAAAACCTCCGGATACCAAATTTTACTTTAATATTTACATAATTATAGATTTTATTTAAAAAATAGAAAAATTAAATACAAACTTTAACACTCTGTATTTTGAAAACGAAGGCCTTGCGGACCCATATTTGTATAGACTTTTAGGTTTATTTTTGGACCCTGAGTACGTACCTGAAGTATTGACATTTCCTCATGAATCCCCTGTATATCAGAATATATTTTTTAAAAGTGTAGTAAAATGATAATCATAGTTTCCTTTTTTAATAATATTTCTTTATATTTGTTGCCATACTCTTCGGTAACCTATTTTGTTAGACATGCATTTGCTTTTTAATTTATTGTCATTTAAATAAAGTTTTTTTTTTAAGTTTAGTATTTTAAACTTATTAATGATAAAACAAAAAATTATATTAATTACCGAAAAATACTTTTCTTTACCCCAAAAGAGACAAAAAGTGTCAACTAAGGATTTTCGATTTTCTTTATAAAGACACATGTCCCCGTTATTTTAGGGAAACTTTTATCTACATTACTTTTAAAGAAAATTACTTTCCGGGCTACGGCGACAAAAAGTCGTTCAGGGATTTGTGAGATTTTATTAACTGCAAGATAAAACAGATTGCTGTTAATTTAGATTGAATAATTTAAATAGGTAATGCAGATAAAATAAAAATCTAATTAATTTATTCTTCTTAATTAGAAATAGAACAATTAAACTTAATACAATAAGAAATGTTACAGTATAGTACGAAGCAAGTATATAAAAACAGAAAAAATCAGTTATTTACTATTGGTATTTTAAAAACTGAATATACCACTTTATGAAATGCATGAAAAGTGCCTATTTTAATGCCCCTTAAATACCGCTTGGTTTTTCGTTCAAGGTAGATGACTTTACATTTTTGTTAAATGTGACTTTATAGAAATAATAATTATGTTAAATTAAATATTAGTAGTAATACGGACTTGTATGAATCATTTTAATAGCGTTTAAATAGAAACATTTGCAAACGATATAACTATACTGTTATTGTAAATTTGTAATATGTAAATTTCTTTTGATTTACCGTACCCTGTGGTATTTAGAGTTTATAGAAAAAAATCCAAAAAATGCCGGAAAATATAATATTAGCATGTTTTAGTACTTGATCAAAGTTTACGGAACTGGAAGCAAATGGTCATCTAAAAACTCGGCACCCACGGTAGCTAATACTTCTACTAGGTTTTATTCAATCCTACGTGGGCTATCATAGAAAAAAAATCATAAAAAATAAGATATTAAAAACAAAATAAATTATTTTTTCTTTTTTAGCTATCATCTCAAAAAATTCTTGTTGTTATAATAACACAACTCCGCAAAATAAAAAAAAAGTCGAAGGAACAACATCAGGTCAGGGTCAAGAGCATTTTAGGGTCAAATCTGCAAGATTACACCTCTTAATAACAAAAAATTGAAGGTCTGAAAGGCTTGTCTATGGTTTTTTTTATGTTTTTGGGGTTTCTAAATTCGAATTCTGGGTCAGTTTGACTCTATTTGTTCAGGGTCAAGGGCATTTTAAGGTCAAATCTGCACAATTAATCTTAATTAAATTTGACGAGTGTATACTTATGTATTTAAAGTCACTTAATAGGAATCCGTAGTCAAATCTGTAAAATAAAAATTTTGCAAATTTAATTTTAAAATATTTCTTTACCATTACCGATGGGGTCAAACTGACTACGGATTCATATTCAGCACCTCTTTAAATTTGGTTGCGATTAATTTTGCATATTTGACCATAAAATGCTCTTGATTTTAACCTAATTGGTCGGATTTTAATTTAGCGACCCTAAAACATAAAGATACCATAGTCAAGCCTTTGGGACCTTTAATTTGGATGCAATTATTTTACAACTTTGACCTTGAAATATCTTGACCATGACCCGTTGGGGTCAAACTGATCACATATTCGTATTCAGCGACTTCAATAACATAAGTATACATTCTTTAAATTTGGTTGCGATCAATTTTGCAGATTTTACCTTAAAATGCCCAGCGACCCCAAAAACATGAAGATATCATGGTCAAGTCTATCGGACCTTCAACTTTTTTTATTTTGTGGGGCTGTGTAATTATTCACCAAATCGTACAGCTTTACCTTATAAAGCTCAAACTTGGAATATTTGATAAAGATATAAAATATACTTTAACAAGCCTTTTACAAATTTCTTTTGCTAATTAACATAATGACAAAGGTTAACTAGATGTATATTATATTTTGCTGGAGGTATAAACATAATATTAAGGTTATTACCCGGTAAATATTAGGAAAGTAGCGTGCAAAATAAGTGGCGAAAAAACTCTTTATCCATAACCGAAACCTTCTATAAGAAACAGAAAATTAGGGCTCTATAAATTGATTCCTACTGGTTGTTAGATTTCAGCAGGTGGATTCACATGGTGAGATTGTGCTGCTTGCAGAAAAAAATACTTTTTATTTTAAAAAGATATATTGTTACACCTACTGTAAAGAAATAAAAGATTAAAACACGTTCCTTTATTATAGTTCGTCACCTAGCAAAAATGTAATATATTAAATAAAAAGAAATATTCTAGAACATTTTCGTATTAAAAGTGCTAAACCACTATAGTCCATTTAAAACGCGGGTCCTGGGTGGCCCATTTCGCTGCAAGTGGAGACTACCTTAAAGGATTTTTTTGGGCCCTGATTCGAATTTCAAAGTCTCGATGAAAATTCTGCACTCCATAAAAAAACCTATTTTTTGGGTTTTTTTTTTTAAAAAAATCTTTTAAAAAAATTAAAAAATTTTAAGCCCCTAAAAATATCCCGTATTTTTTGTTTTGTCTAATTTGGTTCCCGAAACCCCTTAAAAAAACCCTTAAAGGCAAAACCCCCTTTTTAAACTTTTAAGAAATAATTTAAATAAAAAATTATATATAACATTATAATAAAAAATTAAATTAAATTTTTTTAGGGAAAATTCATTGGGGGGCGAAACAACCCCCAGTTATCCCTAAAATATCGTACAATTAAAAAAATGCAAGTAAAAAATGTTTGTGCTTTTTGCCTAAAATTTTAAAAAATTGGCCATTTCACAACCAAAACAAAATATATTTTCCAACTATTGTTGTTTTAAACATTTTAGTAAAAGTAAATTAAAACGTAAGTTTTCTATAGAAATTAATAAAAACTATTTCTCCGTACTAGTCCGGAAAAGACCTACCTTTTTTCACTAGTAAGAAAAATTGTCTCTTTCCAATAAAAATTCGTGTATAATAAATCTTTTCGCACGCCCGTAAAAAAAAAATTGACAAAAACTTAAACATTCTAGCTTATCTAAAAGTAAAATATTTTTGTACCTTTTAATAAGAATTTTTAAGCGCTCTATTTATTTAATAGAACGTTTTTATTTATTTATTTTTTTAATATAAATCTATTTTTGTTTTGATCATACAGGGTATCTTAAATATTTACAGATTTTTATTATTAGAATAAACAAGTTCTGTTTGTATTTGCTTCGTTTAACCGGTATTGCAAAATTCGACCGATTTACGCCAAATTGGATTTTGGGGTGCTCTGATCACGAATATGGCGGAACAAATATCCAAATTTCTTTAGATTTAAGCCAGTTTAGGTACTCAGGGGTTTCTAGGGTCACTTATCACGAACTTGAGGTCAGATTTTTAAAACTTAAAACGACGAATATAATATGGCTAACAAGATTTTTAAAAATCACTTCGCCATTTTAAATTTTAAGAATCGAACCCTCAAATTTATGATCAGCGCCCCTTAAAAACCATATGTTTCGAGACTAGCTGACATTGAAAGATGACACATTAGTAATTTCGGTAGTCGTAATACTCCGGAAAATGTTTATTTTATATTCCACAATCATTTTTTATTCTGTTTAAAATTGTTAAAAATACTAAAACAAGCAAACCAAACACATAGTTCATATTTCGTATATAACTTATTTTTTAAACAATTATATTGTTTCGCTTTTTCTAGTAAACTGTAAAGATTATTTTCCACAAGGCAATTTTGTTTTCTTTTGATCTCTTTTTTGGGTTATCGTTTAAACAAGAGAGGGACTCCCTAAGGAAAATTGCTTTTTTCTTGATACGATAAAATAACGGTTATTAAAAAAATACCAAGCTTGTTTTTTTAGATAATGCTAAGCTTGTTTTTTTTAAAGGGATTCATTAATTGTTCATTTTCATAAAGGATCTGTTTAATTTTGTGTGTCCAAAAGTAAATTGCGTTATTTTACCTGAAAATTTAATGTTAAATATAGATTAATCACTTTGTTGGAACAAGATATATTTACTTAAGTTAGTTTTTTAACTAAACCGATGTCTACGCTTTGTATCAACAAGAACGGTTTTTTTTTGAAATTTAATTTTACAAATATGATGAGCCAAAAAAGGCCGATCTTTACCCACCTCCTTTTAAATATTAGACATTTGACATTTGGTTGCACTTTTTTTTAACAGATTTGCAACACCAATGCACCTGCATAATTCACATTTATTATTTTTTAATTATCTTATATTATATCTTTAATTAAAAGGCAAATCAAACTTTAAATTTAGTTATTTCCTTATTTTAACACAGTCTTTTTCATATCTAAAAAATCATTTAAGAACATTAGTAATTGTTATTTTTGATAAAGCATTTTTTTGGTAAATTCATAAGAACCAGGGCCGTAGCCAGGAATGTTGTGGGGTTAGAAACCCGCCCTCCCCCCGAAATTTTAGAATCTACATTCGTTGCACAGCAGGCAGGTAAAGTAGCGTACACAGCAAGGTTCTAAAACTACTTATGTCATAAGTACCAGGGCCGTAGCCAGAGAGGTTGTGGGAGTTAGAAACCCTCCCCTCCACGAAATTTTAGAATCCACATTCGTTGCACAGCAGGCAGGTAAAGTAGTCCAAACAACAAGGTTCTAAAATTACTTAAGTCATAAGAACCAGGCCGTAGCCAGGAGGTTGTGGGGGCTAAAACTCCCACGAAATTTTAGAATCCTAATTCGTTGCACAGCAGGCAGGCAAATTATTCCAAACAGCAAGGTTCTAAAATTACTTACGTCATAAGAACCAGGGCCGTAGTCAGAGAGTTTGTGAGAGTTTAACTCCCCCGAAATTTTAGGATTTACATTCGTTGCACCGCAGGCAGGTAAAATAGCCACACAGCAAGGTTTCATAACTACTTACGTCATTTGCTGTGATATTGACTTATTATTTTTTATTAAAATAATTTTTAAAATACGTATTTTAAAGTATTTTTAAACAGCCTAAACAAAACATTTTTTTGTCAAACTAAACGATTAAATTTATTTGTAACCGATGTTTATTAATAAAAGAAAAAGAAAAATGAATTCGACAGAAAGAAAAAACAAATTTTCAAATTTAAACTCTCTTAATGCATGGAAACAACGATTAAGGCGCATTGGGCTTACTTACTAAGTACCTGGTACAGGGTTATTAAAAAAATCGTCTAATGTACTTTTTTTTTTGGAGGCTTAGTTAACATTACTTTGCATTTCGATACGTTTTAGTTAAAGGATTTTTATAACAATATATAACTATATTATTTAGGGGCATTTCTCTATAAACTTGGCAACTTTAGGCGTATTTTTGTCCCAACAGACAGTTCCCTAGTTAGTTTTTTTATAGAATAATAATTTTATTTAATTATTATCATTGGGCAAACTTAAAAAGCACTACGTAGAAATAAAGATTAATTGTTTTAAATGTTATTGAGGTAGTTTTAAATAAGAGCCAGGGAACTGTGCGTAAAATTGGGGACAAAATAAACATAAGTATTTTTAGATGCATTATTTAATTAAAAAAAGATTCCTATGATATTGTCAGTAAAAAGTTTATTAGATTTTAAATATTATAAGTATAAATTTAAAAAATATATATTTGTGAGATAAACACTTTTTTACCAGGACATGCAGGGGACTGTTCTTTGAGCATTATAAAAACGTTTTTGAAGTAATAAACTTAATTTTATTGGATATTATGCAATGGACTTCGGTAAATTAGGTGATTATCTTTTTAGGTTTAGTAAAAATTATAAAATGAACTATATTTTACATATTATATTGGCCTGGGACAGTAAGTTGCCCAGCTTACAGAGAAATACCCATAGGTAAATGTTTTACTTCTACTTATATGTAATAAAACTAGTTATAAACGCTGGACTTTGACAGAATATTGACCTATTGTGTTTTGGCTTATTAAATATTTATCGTCAGTTTTTTCTTTTTTCTTATTTAAATTCCATATAATTTATATAAATTTTACTCTTACTACAAAATATTTTTTACTGAAATCTATCCAAATAAGATGCTTTTGTAAAAACGAACCAATAAATTAAGCTTTTTTGTTTAAATTTACAATATTTGTTTAGGTATTCTTAAGGATTATTTAAAAAAATACACAAAATATATATTTTATATTATATTTTTTTAATATAAGAAAGGGCACAATATGTTCCTGTTAAGTTACTATTGGATGGCCCTGTACCTCAGAGTAAGAGAATGTGTCAATAATCTCTGCTAGATTTCGTGGAAAACGCTTGCTTTTAAATACGGTTTATGTAATTTGTGTTTGTCTTTTAAAGATATGTTTTAATTATCTATGAATTAAACTGTGCATGTAAGCACCCTAAAATATCATAAATGTGCGAAGCATTAAAATATATTAAACTAATATAGAATTAAAAAAAATAGACACTTAGGGTAACTAAAAAATATATATTAAATTGCATTTAAATTTAATTTTCTAACAACTTAGTTATAGTGTTTTTTTTTAGATTTTCCAATATACGAAAGCTTATTTAAATCTAAAATTTTTTATCTCTTTTTGATCTTTGCTTTTGGTTTATTTTCAGTAAAGAAACTTATTGAGATAAATGGCTTTCTTTAAAACTCAGCATTTAAATTGCTTTACAAAAAAGAAATAAAGCACACTTTATTTGTTTTTATAAAAAGCTTCGCAAAAAATTTCAATGTTAACAATATTAGTTTACAAAACCAGTCTTATATTAATTATTTAAACGGTGTTTGTGCCAAAGCAACGATTTTATATAAAAAGTACGTTATAATATTTTAAGGTTCTGCCTTAGCAAATCTTTCCTTATATTCCGTGCGTCTATCTGCCCAGTAATGATCGCGTTATTAAAGTTAGCAATGAACTTAACAATTGCTAAATTTAACAAGGAGTGAAAATGGAAAACTTGACAAGCAGCACATTTTTAAACATTTCATAGTAACTAGATAACAAGGAATAGTTTAGTTCGGAATTTTGTGTTTAAAATATATTAAGCATAAAGAAGATTTAAAAAATAATTACCTTGCACCCAATATAAAAAAAATAGGTTCGGCTCTCCAACAAAGTCATTTTATATATTTTCTTCAAAAAGAAGCAGTACGATAGATAGCTCAAGGGACCAATACTGCAGAACTGTTTTAAATTTGGGTTTTTAACAGGTTCTCTAATATAATTTATGCCTACTACATTTTATTGATACATTTAGGTAGGTACATCTAGAGTGGACAAAATGTTTGCTTTGTTTTTTCTGAAAAATTGATGTTTTAATTTATTACATATTAGAAAAACTATTTTCATTTTTTTATTACTTACTGCGGTTTATTACCTATTTATTCCTTTTAAAAACAAAAGGATTCAAATAATTCCATGTTATAACTAGATATTACTACTTAAAGCTAACTCTTTCATAAGTTATTGCTGTTTAAAGCTATAATATGGCCGACCTGCTGGTGTACCCCAATTAAAAAAAAAAACAAGTAAATACACTAAAAATTTTGGTTATTAAAAGTGTTAAACCACCTTTATTCTTCTAAAATTTGCTTTTTACAACTTTGCCACATTTTAAAATAATCTATTTTTTATGAAACTTACAATGACTATAGCTTGGAGGAGGTGCATTTTAGGACACATATTTATAATATAGTAATAGTATTATTCTAATCTTAAAAAAATACTGTTAGAGACCCGATGTGGTATAGGTCCGATGCGCCGCAAGGCCTTTGTCGATCGAAATCCAAGTTAAACGCACTCTAGGGTGCTGTGTTTTTATAATGGCTCTGAAGTTTAAAATATTACTTTACCGCCATATTATAGCAATATTAGGGAAACAATTTATGCAAAAAAATCGAATTTTTGAACTCATTACACCAGAAAGATATTAAAAAAAACTGAAACGTGGCATATTCTATAAAGCTCGGTAACTTTTTTGTTTGTTATTTTTTTTTAAACCTGCAAAAACACTTTTAAAGCAAGTTTTTATGTAGGGAACAAATTTTATATTGCATCTTTAATTTCGAGGTATCGGCTATTCTGAATCATCATCAACTTTACTTTTTCTTATGAACTCCATATTGGACTAACCACAGAAACCCCTTTTTACATAAAAGTTTATACTTTGTAAAAAAACTATTAAATCTCACAGAAGTATATTTCATTTTTGTCATTACTATATTAAATATTTTTAATTAATGTTACAAAAAATATTAATGTCATGGCGATCCAAAGACTACTAGAATAAAATCAACTTTTGTGGCGTTTGATAGTTTTTTTTTTGATGTTATACATACATAAAAAGGGATTTTATGGTTAGTTTAAAATGCAAAAATCAATATGTTGTCCATATTAAAAATAAAGTTAATGATGATTTAAACTACCCGAAACGTCAAAATTTAATATTTGATCCAATAATTGCTTTCTACATAAAAAGTTGATTTAAAAATGTTTTTAACAGCTTTTGAAAAAAATAACCTAAACTAATATTTTAAACCGTCCTTTTGATATTCAAAAAGTATTAATGGCATCTGCGAGGCTTTTTTGACTAATTATTTGGTTATTCATAGTAACAAAATTTTGTGCAGATATAACACTTTGTGTTACGAAGGCAGTGTGCTTGTATGTATCACTATCTTTACGTATAAAATAAAAAATATTGGCGTCTGCGACGCTTTTTTGCGGCTTTTTAACTAGACCCTTAAAAAAACCTTTAGCAGTTATTTTGCTTTCTACATTTTAAAACGATATTTTGCATTGCGATGATTTTTTGATTAACTATTTCAATTTTTTTTTTATTAGTATAAAAACTACTAATAAACTTTCGTCCGCGTTAAGAGAGTATTTTGACGTCTGCAAGGTTTTTTTTGGTATTTTTTATTTATATTTTCAAAAAAAAGCTTTAAAAATGACATTAAGCAATCATTTTTGCTTTTTTTTCTGCATCCGTATACAATACTTTGCATCTGCGATGCAATATTATTGTTTAAGGATTTTTTTCTTTTTTCCTTACTCTAAAGATTTATATCTACACTACAATCAGAAAATTTTGGGAGTCACTAAAGCTTTTTGGTGTTTTTGTACCCCAAGAAGCCACCTATACTACAATGGTAACAAAAATTGTCATACCTGCATGGTTCTTAATCTGCCAACTTTAAATTATATTGTGGCGTCTGCTTTTTTTTGTTTGTTTTAACTAGATCTTTAAAATAACCTAAAACTTTAATTTTTTACACTGCCTTTTATATTAAAAAATCAATTTGGCATCTGCGATGCTTTTTCAATTATTTATCTCCTTTTTTATAACACCCATAAGGAACTAATAATAAAGTTTTGTCTACATTAAGAAAAGTATATGGCGTCTGCGACGCTTTTTTTTTCACTTTTTTAACCAAGCTTCTAAAATAGGCTAAAATAATATTTTAAATCGTGGTTTCTACACTAAAAGGCTAGTTTTGGCATCTGCGATGCTTTTTTTTAATAAAATGAACTTTTGTCTCCATAAAAAATTAAAAAATTGATGCGTCTGCGACGCTTTTTAAGAATTTTCTACCCGAGCTTTTAAACTGACCTTAAATAATATTTTAAACAGAGCTTTTGATATTTAAAATTTGTTTTAGGCATCTGCGATGCTTTTTTGTTTAATTATCCCGTTATTCATAGAAACAATTTTTTTGCATATATGATACTTTGTGTTACGAAGGCAGTATGCTTGTATGTTCTTTTTTCCTAACTGTAAAGATTTATATTCATACTACAGTCTACATTAAGAAATTTTTGAAAATCAGTAAAGCTTTTTTAGTTTTTTTTAGCAAGACTTTAAAAAACACCTATAAAACTATCTTATGCACTGGTTGCTACATTTGCATCTGCGATGCATTTTTTATTAGTTTTTTTGTTCTTCATAATCGTAAGTGTTCATTGTTGCTTTTGAGTTTTCATTAGGAAAACCTTTTTTGGTGTTTTTCTTAAAGACTTTTAAAATAACGAATATCATTAATAGAAATACTGCATCCTACTTTAAAAAAAAATACTTTGCATTTCTGCAATGTTTTTGTCATGAATATTTTATTATCTAAAATGACATTGGCCTTAATATTAATACACGGTTGTCTTCATACATAAACAAAAGAAGAGGGGTCTGCGACGCGTTTTTTTGAGGTTCTTTTTAACTGGATTTTTTAAATAACAAATTACAATAAATTTATGTATTGTCGACAATATTTCGAAAAAAATTGCTTTTGCAATGCTTTTTTGGATAATTATATATATTTTTTTAAATATTATAAGGCTACCTCTTGTGATACTGCTGTTTACATACATAGATATATAGAGAAAATGTGGCGTCTACAACGCTTTTTTTGCTATTTTTTATGGTAGAAAAATTGTATCTGTGATACTTTTTGTGGAATTATGTCATACAAACACAGTGGCCGTGATGGTCCTTTAATAGCACCTAGGCAACAATTTTTCCTGATCGAGTGCCTAAGCACATACAGAAAACACTGTACGCACCAACTCCTTAAATGTGACTGCCTACTTTGCACATAGGTCTTAGGATCACGAAGTTCGGTACTACTCCCTTCGTAAAAGTGCAGCTGTCGTGATTCTGTGTGGAAAAAAGTCGATCATCACTTATACCCCAAGGAGCCACTTATACTGCAATCGTAACAAAAAGTGTCATACCTGCATGGTCCCAAATCTGTCAACATTAAATTAAACTGTGGGGTCTGCAACGCTTTTTTTTTGTTTTAACTAGATCTTTAAAATAACCTGAAACTTTAATTTTTACAGTCTAATATTTAAAAAATTAATTTCGCATCTGTGATGCTTTTTTAATTATTTATCTCCTTTTTTATAACACCCATAGGGAACTATTGATAAAGTAATTTCTACGTTAAGAAAAAAAATGGGGGCCCGATGCTTTTTTTTTTTTCAAATCCCCGCTACTAAAAAAAAGCTAAGAAAATTTTAAACAGTGCTTTTTTTATTAAAAGGGTTGGTTTTTTGGATATGCAATGCTTTAATAATGGAATGTTCTATAGTCCAGGAAAACCGTTAAAGACTCCTGATGAACTTTTGTCTACATCAAAAAAAAAAAAAATTGGCGTCTGCGACGCTTTTTAAGAGTTTTTAGCGGAGCTTTTAAACAAACCTAAAATAATATTTTAAACAGTGCCTATATTTTTTTTTTTTGCATTTGCGATGCTCTTTAGACTAATTATCTCGTTATTCATAGTTACAAAATTTTGTGCAAATATGACACTTTGTGTTACGAAGGCAGTATGCTTGTATGTACCTCTATCTTTACGCATAAAATAAAATGTTGGCGTCTGCGACGCTTTTTTTTGTTTTTTTGTGTTTTTTTACTGAACCTTTAAAAAAAAACCCCAACAGTCATT
>JAHBCN010009618.1:0-48638 GCA_019359885.1 Listronotus oregonensis
AAAGGTCTACGCCAACAGCCCAGCGTCGATTCAAGACCTCAGAGATGGAATTCGTAAGGCTATCGAGAACATAGGGCAGCCACTTTGCGATTTGGTTAAGGAAAATTTCATGAAAAGGATATGGTCCTGTAGGCGTGCTCGTGGTGGTCATTTGGCTGATGTTATTTTCCATTATTAACGGCATACCTTTCTCTTTATAATGTTATAATATTTGATCATTTATCTTAAAAAATGGCAATTTTCTTTGAATATTAAAATAACACTTCTTATTGGAAAACCCTTTATTTCCACATGAAATTTTTGTTATAAAATTCGTCAAGCAGATACTAAAAATAGAGTTACTTTCAAAAATTGGCCACAAGCGCACCTTGTGGCGCACGCGGATAATAGTGGCGGCGGAAGCTAACCCATTATGGAAGCTAACCAATTATTTACGACTTTTATAGCCATATTTTTTATTTTTTACCCGAATTTAACAGGAACACTTTATTTCGGAATAAAGTAAGCTTGTAGGTATCGTTTATAGAATTATAAATAAATTTGGAAATTTTGGAAGACTTCATGAATCTTATTATTTACACTAGAAGATGCGCCATCGTGTGGCCAATTTTCAAAAGTGACACATACTTTTTTTAGTTAAGTCTGCTTTACAGATTTTATAACAATTTTTTTTTGCAAAAAAATCCGACAAAGAAATCTTGAGATATGGATTGCGATAGCCCTTAACTGAACATCCCGTACATTACTTTAAAGGTGTAGATATTTTCTTCGGTAACGTGTTTGTTAAGCAAATGTGATTCTTAACGTTAAATAAGATAGATGATTTATAGTTTTTCCTTGAAACATAAAATTAAAACTGTTTGTTTACTTATATAATTACTTCTAGTGGTTAGATCGTCAAAGGCAACTACTTTTAACAGTTAAATATTAAAAACTGTAAAGGGAACGGACAGGCTTAATTTTGAAAAAGTTATAAACTTAAATTTCCAATAATGCGCTGTAAAGAATATTCTAATTAATAAAATACTGTAGCCAAAAAAACAAACTTTGTCATTATTTTAGACGCATTTAATTCTCATATAGAATCAACAATTATTGTTCTTTAACTCAATGATTGAAATTTTTTTAATAAGATTTAATATTGAAACATCTTGTTCTAAGGCATGTTAACTTAAAATGAAAAATATACCATATTAAAAAAAGTGGTTATATTATACCTGACCAAAATAAATATTATATTTCGTAGTTTCGGTAGATGCAACTAAGCTGGATATGACTTACACCATATTTTAAAAAATAATCAAACAAAGTAGGAAACGCATTTGTTGAAGCTCATAATTGAAGAGGGTATCACCTATATCTAATTTTTTTTAATTCCAATTAAAAATTATATATATTTATATATTTATTATATATATATAAATATATTAAATATATATATATATATATATATATATATATATATATATATATATATATATATATATATATATATATTATATTTTTGTCTTTTCTCTTTCTTTCAGACACTAAAAAATTAAAGCAAAATTAATATATTTATTTAAATTGGCTTTATTTTTAGAAGTTGCAAAAAAATGTATTTAAAAGTAAGATTTGTTTTATACTAAACAGTAAATATGTATATTCTTTGAAAAGTTTTAATATTTACGTAGGACAAAAAACAATATGTTTATATTATACAGACCATTTTAAAACAATAATTTTTTATTAACAGTTATTGTATCTTTATAAAATAATTTAAAATAATGTTTTTATTTAGATATTTACCGTTTTTAAGCCCATGTTTATTATTTAATACTCTTTTTAAAGTAATATTAGATAATGAAAAAAAAATATATAAAAAAAATTGATGCTATTAGCCGTTACTATGTGGTAATTAATCATCATAAAGAACGCTGATAAATAAAACTACTATGTTTTATTTAATACCCCATTTAATTCTCATATAAAATTAAGAATCATTGTTCTTAAACTCAAAGACTGAAATTTTCCTAATAATATTTAATATTGAAACATCTTGTTTAAAGGCATGTTAACTTGAAAAAAATACCGATTAAAAAACAGATAATGTTTAAGTCGTTATATTATACCTGATCAAAATAAATATTATATATCGTAAGTCCGGTAAATTCAACTAGGCTAGATATGACTTACACCATATTTTGTTGAAGCTCATAATTGAAGAGGGTTTCACCTATATCTGATTTCTTATGGAATTCCCGAAAACTATATATGATGCCACATGACTTTTCCCTTTCTTTTGGACACTAAAGAATTAAATCATAGTTGATTTATTTAATAAACTTGGCTTTATTTTAAAAAGTGGCTAGAAAAAAAAATGTTTATAAAAGTAAGATTTGTTCTATCCTAAACAGTAAAGTTGATTCTTTGTAAAGTTTTAATATTTTCGTAGGACAAAAAGCAATACGTATATGTCGTACTCACATGGCGTAATTGTCCATTTCATGAACTGAATGTCCAGTTTCTAAAGTGAAACCAGATAGTGTAATAATATTTTATTTCACTATTCGAACAATATTTTTATTCATTTCATGAAATGGATATACCATTTTTCCACTTGGTAAAACGAGACAGTATAACAGCATCTGGACACAAAAATCATTCAGTTCCTGTATTGCATATTTGGCATTTATCTATTTACTGTAATACAATGCAATGAACATTTTTGGTTAGTTGTGTTTAGTTGTGGTTAGTTTTTTCGTGTGATGTTGATTAAGAAGCGTATAAAAATTATCTTTGATATTAAACATTTTTGCTTTAGTAGTGCAATATAATGTTCATGCCAATCAAAACACTGACGACTGATTGCTTTACTATGTGAACAAATGACAAATATACAGTATAGGATGTAGTATGGTATGGATGATTTTTGTGTCCAGATGGTGTAATATAGTCTCGCTTCTCTAAGTGGCAAAATAACATATCCATTTCATAAATTAGACATAAAAATTGTTCAGATAGTAAAATAAAATATTATTACACTATCTGGTTCCACTTCACGAACTGAACATACAGTCCACGAAATGGACAACTACGCCAAGTGGGTGCGGCATATATATTAGACAGATAATTTTAAAACAATATTTTTTTTTGACAGTTATTGTACCCTTAGAAAATTATTAAAAAATGTTTTTATTTAGATATTTACTTGTTTTTTAAGCCCATGTTTGTTATTTAATACTCTTTTTGAAGCAATATTGCCTAATGAAAAACATTTTTATTTTTATTTAATAAAATTGTGGTAAAACGGTATTAGTGCAAGGCGTCTTTGCGGTTTAGTCTAAATTTCATATAATTTAGTTTGGTTCTGGTTGGTACCTCAATTATGAGCACGTGTGTTGGTCAAAATAGTTTGCACCATCCACTTTCCTGGTATATCGCTGATACGAGTATAGTATGCAAAAATAGTTGTCAATTCTCGCCAGTTAATAAATGATGGAATTTACACATGCATTTCAATAGCTTAAAAATAATCTCTATTTGGTCGTGATGTTTTGGCTTGCTTTTTACGGATAAAAGCCAGGTTATTAAATCAATAAGGTTGTTTTGACTTTTTGCTTTTATTAACACAGTTTTCACATAGTTTTGCTCCGTTTTTTGTTTGATTTGACGTTGCTAAATATTGACAGTCAGCTATTCATATATCGGTACTGTAAACAATATCCAATTAAAATCCTAAGTTTATGTCGGACGTTTTGTGATTAAAATCAAAATTGCGAAGCATATATAAATATAAATATAATTCAATATAAATATTGGTTTAAATGTAGTTATATTACTGTTTTTTTAACCCAAATTTTTATTGCGATTTGTGGTATATTATTCATTCAAAACGTCTTTTTATCAAAAGGTAATATCCTTTATCATGTAAGCATATTGACGATTTTGTAAAAACACTGTAATAATACGAAGAAATAAAGGTCAGAAGATAATTTTATATAATTTATTTAACATTTTATTAGTCTAACTATGTACACAACATTTACACAATAATTACAATGATTAGACTTCAAGAAAACATGTTCTGTTTTTAGCATATTTGTTTTTACTGAAAACTGTAATAAAAAAATTAGGTAAATTTAATTTTGCGCTTCATCATTTTAATGACACATTTATTAAAAGTAAATGTGGGTTATCACTATTTTAATACACTCTTTATAAAGTAAGCCCAAACTTAAAAAACATAACATTTTTTCTTAAAATCTTTAAACATTCGTTCATATATGTATATCTAATTCTTAGTTTATATGTACAGATTAGGAGACGTTCGCATTTTAAACATGTTTGTAAAAAACTTTGTGTACTTAATAATTTTTAATTACACAGGACAAAATCCAACCTGCGTGGTAAAATGTAAAAACGTATAAACTATATTATACAAACTTTAGCCTTTGTCAAAAAAGGGTTACTTAAAAACAATAAGAAAGTAATAAAAATAAGTTATATATTTGTTCTTGATCATAATACTATAACAAAATATACCAAACGTTTAAAATATTACATTTAACAATAAATTTTACTTTAAAAAGTTATAAAATCTAGTAAATATTTGGTGACTTATAAAGGAAACTTTTTTGAAATGGTTAAATTTTTATTAATTTTTTATTTTAAATTTATTTAATTGTAATACTATTGCAAAACTTATATCATAAAATAATACTTAAAAACACATTTAAAAATATTTTCTTAAATAATAAATTTTATTTTAAAAAGTTACAAAATCTAGTAAATATTTGATAACGTAAAAAGAAAACTTTTTTAAAAATGGTTAAATTTTTTTATTTATAAATTTAAAAATCTATATAATTATAACAGTATTGCAAAACTTATATCATAAAGTGACTGTTAAAAAAAAATTAAATGACTTATTTAGTTCCGTTAAGTAAATGATTAGTCAGTGATTATTAATTCCCATGCTGTATGGGGTGCTCGGTAATAGTTGGGCTATATCGTAATTGTGCTTTCGTTATGAAAAAATGCACTTTTAATTGAATATTACTTTCAAATTATTCATTTCTTACTTAACAGTCTTAAAATACCGTAAAAAATTGTTTGTTACGGCTTTTTGCGAACAAACAAGAGATATTACATATATTCTTTTTTAAAGTTACACTCAGGTGACAATTTGGTATAGTTTTTTACTAGAAATTATTTTGCTATTTTAATTCAAACTTATAATGATATGATTATATCTAAAAACCACATTTTCCAATAATGTTTTTAAAAAACAAACTTTTAAAAATATTTTAAATTTAAATCTTCCTGTCAAGAAAAAAACGCGAGGCGCGAGGTAAAAATTTTTGGTGCAAAAAATAGGCCAAAAAAACATATGAAAATATGGCTTTAAAAATCACCAAATTTATTTCTCTTTTACGCCCTGTATTTTATTAACTATACATAAAAAAACTAAATAAAAGACTTAAAAAAGGTTTGTAAAAACAAAAATGGTTCCACTATGCTTTGCCTCGATCTTAGCAATTTTCTCGTGGACCCTAATGTAGTCGTCCTCAAGCATCATTTGTAGTTTATTCCAAAGAACCGCATCCTTAAGACATATAGACAAAAAAGACACCGGGTGGTGCGTCGCCGAGCGGTACATAGGAAGTCCCACGTAAATTTTAAGGGGGTTAATTATTGGGTCCCCTGTACATTTTACAAAAAAAATGTAGAATAACTTTTTAAAGCGACCAATCTGACAAACCCTCGTGCCAAGTTTCAAAAAATTTTAATAAGCGAATCTTGAATTATTTAATTAAATGTTATTGCAAAATTACCAAATTTTCGGTTCAGGTGAAACCAAACAGACACCAGCCATCAGCAAACAATTTGTTATAAGGCTTTGTTAAATCTCACGTACAGCCGAATACAAGAATTTTTTTTTTCGTTTTATCAATCTCACAACCATTACATTCAAAGTAAAAGACACGTTAATATTATTTTTTTTATCAAACCTATTATTTAATGTTACAATTAAGTTTAACTAATATCAATTATTACTATCGATCATTAAAAAAATAATTTTATCATACTAGAATTTAATTAAACCACTAGCAGTATCTGAAATATTTTCAATTTATTTACCCATCAAGCCTATCTGGTCAAGTCAAGTCCAAAGCCATTGCAATAAATAATTGTTAATGTTTAACTCAGAAGATCGAAAATAGATTCAAAAAAAGGAATAACTGAACTCTTAATATTTTACTGTGGAAAAATAAAATGAAATAATATACAATAACTTTTTTGAAAATAATAGAGAATAACATAAAAACATTAATTAATTAAATGTTTAAACAACCCCCCATTAATAGCTAACCAATATCCTAAACGATCATTAAATTCATTTTCAACGTCGGTCGCTAAGTTTATATTGCGAAATTTTATTACATTCTAACGAAATAGCGTTTTGTAGCTGGTTTAGATTCTCAAATTTTACACTTTTATAAATGCCACTTTTTAAGTGGCCCCACAGAAAGAATTCATTCGGTGAAAGATCAGGTGACCAGGCTGGTTAAAGTATCCGGTACCGTGGACCAATAATATTGCCGTTAAAATCATTTTCCAAGTACTCTTTAACCATACGGGCATTATGAGCGGGGTAAACATCCATTTGGTACCAGATGATTCGATCTTCCCGAACAACTTCTTCCAAGGCGGGTCCAATTTAATGTTGAAATAAGTCCAAATACGTTTCTGCTGTCAGGTTATAGTCCATAAAAAAGGGTCCAATGACATGGTGTCCGATAATTCCTACGAATATATTTGTTTTTTGAGAATATTGTGTCCAAGTATGAACAAAGCTATGTTCATTTTCTTGACTCCAATACCAGCAATTTTAAACATTTGGCTCATTGTTGAGGGTGAATGCACATTTATCGGTAAAACAAATATTTCTTAAAAAGTTCCTATCGTTATTTGCTCTTTTCTTTCAAAACAAAATGCCATTCTTCGCTCTTCATCTTCTTCCTGCTGCTCTAGATGTTATTCAAATTAATACGAATAATATTTGTGTATTTTCAAAGTGCGCAATACCGTTGTATGATGTTTATTTACCTCTTGCCCAAGAACCCTCGTACTAACCATTTTGTTTTTCTCCACACTCAGTAGAATATTAAGACCTCTGTTCTCTCTTTTTTCGGCACTATTCTCGATATTCTGAGAGTTACAATTATTTATTACGGTACCTTTGGACTCGAACTTACTGGCAATACGTTTAATAGTTGAAATAGACGGAATGGGCTTGGCGGGAAAATAAACTGAAAACATTTCAGATACTGCTCTAAAACTGTTCCCCGCATAATGCCTCTTAATTATAGATACTTTTTCGTCAATTAAATAATTCACATTTTTTTTCAAATACCGACTGTCACTGATTTATTGACACTTTTATGTCAGGGACAATATTTATTTTACAGGTTTTACCTGAACCGAAAATTTTGTAATTTTGCAATTACATCTAATTAAATAATTTAGGATTCGCTTATTACAATTTTTTAAAACTTGGCATGAGGGCTTGTCAGATTAGTCTCTTTAAAAAGTTATCTTACATTTTTTCTGTAAAATGTACAGTGGAGCCAATAATTAATCCCCTTAAAATTTACTTGGGATTTCCTATGTTCCGCTCAGCAACGCACCACCCGGTATAATATATTAAAGAAATATGGCTCTAAGATCGATGCGAAGCACAGTAATTTCCAAGATAAGATTTAAATTAATAGTTTTTTTCAATTGTAACATATTTCTAAATAAAATTGTGGTTATGAAACTATTTAAAAATTTTCACAAAAATTAACAATGCAATACGGTACAATTAGCGCATTCTAGGATTAAACTTAAAAAATTGTAACCAGAAAATTTTATTACAATTTTTGGGATAGACCGTTTTTATAATATATGGTAATTTTTTATACTAATAAAAAGAATAGTCAAATTTTAGAGCAAACTTTAACCGATTTGTTTTTGCATTTCCCAGTAAACTAGTAATAAAATTTAGTAACACTCTATAAAATTCTCTATGTAAACATTTTGAATGCACTAATTGAAAACAAAAAATATTCGAAGGTAAAAATTAAATTTGTTTAAAAGTTTTTGAAGCATGCAATATAACTTTTAAAGTGCATTGATCACAAACTAAAATATTTTATGCAATTATGAAAATACGTTTTGACTTTTTGTACCTGTAAAAATAAAAATAAAAATGAAAATAAAAATAATAAAATTATTTTGTTCTTTGTGTTTAGTTTTGAAGACACATTTTTTTTTTAAATAGATGTTACATGTCTTAAGTTTTTAGAAAGATAGAAACCATATGTACCTAGTATATTGCATAACAAGTAAGAAAAGAACTCCCAGCATACGAGTGAGTCCTAAAATATTTTTTACGACTCGTTACGAAAGAATAAAATAATAATATTATCAGAAAAAAAATCACCATAAAAGTGCGCTAACAACATTATTAATTAATTAAAAAGGGTAAAAGTTGCACAAGTGCGTAACATAAGGTGTGTAACTTAAAAATGTCATCTTATGTTTATTGTACAACATTTTTTATGAGCCCATATATTAGCCATACGGGGCCTAATTAACTAAATAACCTAAAATTTTTATCCAATCTAGTTGCCCTGGAATTATCCACTTTTGCTTAGGCAGTTGTAATTTTTTTTTTGACATTAATACAATTTTAACAGAATATAAACTAACCAAGTAAAATTTTGTTTGAAAAAACACAAAAAGTAACGCCCTGAAATTGGTTTATGAAATTTAAGATTTTCTGGATTTTGGTAACTTTTTCAAATTTTAAACTTTTAGAGGTCGAGCCGGTGTTGTTCTGCCTAGTAAACCTCTTATTGCTTCGAAGGCACTTAAGCATAACCTATCGGTAAAAATTGGTACGCAACAGATAGCAGAGGCCCTACACTTTAAATAGAGTATGGCACAATAAAAAAGAAGAAAATAAGTCACTGAAAAATATTTAGAATTAACTTTAACTTATTAGCAAAGTTAGAAAAATATGAATAAAAGGTAGGTATTAGGTAATATTTGTATAAAAATAAATAGCTTTGGAATTATTTTTGCCGACCCGCAAAGTATTTGCAGGTTCAAATCATACACCAGACACCATACACCAAAAAAAATGTAACAATACAAGTATGTTTAAGATAAATAAAATAAAAACAGAAAATCGAAACAGTTTAAATTTACGATATTTTGTTGCACTTTTGACCTTACAATAAGTTTAAGTTTTTTAAACAATCATATATTCCAAACAATTTCATCAATGCCGGTTTTCAGCGTAATTCGTACGGGGTCCTCTGAAACATTTTCTAAAAGTATTAAATTTTGAAAGGTTAACAAATTCCAGATAATCATACAATTCATAAACTATGTTTGGGTTGCTTGTTAACCCGCTTTAAAGTGCTAATTACAAAACTTTTCTTAGAGCTATGACTTACAGATTTATCGTTGTTCACAAAAATATTCGAAGATTAACCGATTTTTTACTGTTCAATACCGGCAGCCAGATATTTAAAATGTGAATAATATTGTCACACCCTATTTTTAGGATGCAACATAAACCCAGAAAAACAAACTTATAATATAAAAAAAATGTATATTTAACTAGGCAACAAAATAAGAACTGCAAATTTGCGGAAAATTAAAAATTTTTACTTACTTTAATAAATTATACTTTACTAGGGTCATGTTCGTACGGGGTGAACTCTTTTCACTCAATTCAAGTCGTATTTATATTTTTACCTGACCGTGATTACAGTGATGACACTGCACTGGACTGTTGCTCCATGTATTTATATAAAATAATTACTATTATTTATTAAATAATAATTTTGATTTATAATTATACAACGTGTAAAAAGTATGATGCTCACGATTTTAATGGGCGATAGTGGAGCTCAAAACATGTCAAAAAATTATATGACATATGTGTCCAAACTGGACAGATTTTTGTTTAAATGATATTAAAGTTTTAAACTTTGGTAGCAATTATTTCTGAAACGCTTAACAATTGGCAACTTTCGTTTTAATCGCTCATCGGTAGATTCATTGGCTATTAAAAAAAACTAAGTTATAAATGTGTCAGTCTACAAATTTTAAAATAAAAATAATAATTATAATAATAATGTTTTCCCAGTTAAACATTTAAAAAACAATTGGCAACAGCGCTGCAGTTCGTCAAGTCAGTAGTTCACTTTGTATTATGGCTAGTCGCTGCGGTATTTTTGTCCGTTTTTTATTTCGTGCCTTAAAGTTCAAAATAATGTTTTTAAACCGAATATGCCGATAGGCATAATACATACGTAAGCAAACATAATGCTAATCTAGCAGCTTAAATTTACGGAAAATTTCCAAAAGGTACCAAGAGTTTAAACGGGAGAACAGAAATCTGAAGGTACATATGTAACTTGAAACAAAGTAATTTTAAATCGAAGAAAATCCTGAACTAGACATCATAGTCAAAAACATATCATTTTATAACATCATATTTTGTTTTAAAATGGGTTTCTTAATTTTGGTATTAGAGACAATTGTATTTTTAACATTAAATATAAATAACTCTTTTTAAAAAAATAAATTCGTAATCTAAAAAACGTTGAAGCTCGATTCGATGATGGGTAAGTAGCGCGCTATTGAAATTTTTTAACTTTACAAGGACATATTTCAAAAACAATCTCTTGAACATGTTTTTAGCTTTTTTTGAAGATCCACTATTGTCCATTAAAATCATGTCGTCAGGTAGTGTGTCAGTTTATAGATTAAATGTAGCAATTAAAGAAAAATAGTTTTTGGGTAATTTGGGTTTTTTAAAGACTTTAAGATTATTATAAGAATTTTATAAATGCTTATGCATTTTGTACTATTGACAATACAATATTTTAAAACAACCAAAATTTATTTAGCACCTATTGAACCGGAACAAATCGGTTTAAATCCGAGTATTTTCATGAACAACGACTAGTATATAAGTTTTAGCTTTAAGAGTACTTTTTTAGTTATCACTCGAAAACAGTTGAAGATACATAGTAACGAAAACGTTCTGTACCAATTAACAAATAAAGAAAATGGAACTTCAAAAAGTAAATGTCATTAAAAAAAGGACTTCTAAGTCATCGAAACAAAACAATTTTTTATACAATATAGTCTTAACAAACACTAAAGTTTTTTAAAAATACTTTTAACCTAGGACGACCTTTAAACAACACGATACGTCCGTCTCTTGGCAATGTATAGGTACGTATCTTTCTAACATCATCCTGTTCTAAAATTTTTGTAGTATTACAAACATGAATAAAATAACAATTTTGTTTTTAAAACGCAGCTTCTTATTTACCTTAGTTAAACTGAAACGTATTTGATTTCTACTATATATTTATTTTGTTAATTCATGAATATATTGTTAAAAATAATAAAGGATAATAAAAAGCTGCATTCACCTACACTATTTTTTATATTATAAATATCTAGTAATAGTATGAATAATGGTCATAAAATAAACAATTGGTCTGTGTATAACGGACATCACAACGCGGTAGTGCTTAACTAGTAAGTATTCACAGTTTTTAGGGTATAATTTTTTATTTAATCAGATATTACTTTTATTTATATTTATTTATATTAAAAGTATATTTTTCTAAGTTTAATTGCTGTTATTTGTACATTGGCAAACAAAAAACTCAAAACTTTTCTTCTTAAACATATTTTATTTAATGACATCTGATTAAAAATATAAATATAAAGTAAATAAATTGTGACATATTAAATAATTCCAAGTAATTTTTTTTATTAAAGACAACAGAAAAATATTAAATCCTTTCTTAGTTTAAATGGGCTTGTACGCCCAATATATTAACCTTTTTTGCTCAATTTTTAGCCTTTTAATGCCAAGTTAGTTATGACTGCGAGTTAAATTATTAAACCAATATAATAGTTTATTAATGAAATTGGTAAGAGTATTTTTTAAATTAAAAAAAAACTTGTATTTTTCAAACTTTAGATTTTCATTTATCTTATTTAGCTGTATTAAAAAGTTGTCAACATACAATGCATACAATGTTGAATATAATTTAAAACTTCAAAACTTCGGTTTACGTTTGTATTTTACGTATACTAGCTTTTTTTAGCTTTAAGAATTTAATGCGGTCGGTCAAGTTGCTTCCCTTCCAGTTGTTAAATGTACTAGGTGGCAGGCATTTTTTTGCTTAAAACCTTTTGGAAAAATGTATACAACAGGAATTTAGTATTTAGTAGAAATTTAGACATGAATTTAGTATTTAGTAGGGATTTAGGTATGTTTTTTCTCAAAAAGGTGCAGAACATTTGTTAAATATACAACGTGCAAAAAAACACGTTTTTTAAATATTTAAATCGTCCATAACTTCTTAGGTATTGGTCGAAGAAAAAAATTGTAGGGGATAAAAGATTTGTTACTAATTTTTTAAGAAAAAACTAGCTAAAAATCGCAAGATAAATTAGGATTGTTGTAAAATAAAAATTAACAAAAAAATATCAAGACAATTTTTTTTGCAGGGATTGTTTGGACCTTGAGATTTTTAATAAAACCTCCATATTTGGCCAGATAAAACTTTATACTCTAATGAAACATTATGTCAAATTTCTTTCAAATGCGTTCAATAGTTTTCGCACAATAATTTAGCAATCCACTTTCGTTAGAAAAAATTGACAATTTCATAAATTGGGTGAAGTCCAGAATGTTGAATCTAGACATTTGATTTTAATTTCACATATACAAGAGATTTTAAGGTTTTTAAACGTTTTTTGAAAAATTGAAATAAGATCATATGGGCGCCTTCTGCCATTTTTTTAAATTATTAATATATATATATATATATATATATATATATATATATATATATATATATATATATATATATATATATATATATATATATATATATATATATATATATATATATATATATATATATATATATATATATATATATATATATATATATATATATATATATATATATATATATATATATATATATATATATATATATATATATATATATATATATATATATATATATATATATATATATATATATATATATATATATATATATATATATATATATATATATATATTAATTTTAACCATTTAAACGATTCAATGTAATAATTTTTCAACTTTAAATAAAAAATTAGTATTTAAATTGCGAGTCACTGTATTTAAAAAATGCCTATGCGACAAGTCGGGTTTCCGAAAAATACCATTTTTTAAAATGGTATTTTTCGGAAAAGAAGGACTAACTTACTAAAGTAAAAACAAATTGTGCCAAAACATTAGTTTAGGTCTGGAAAACCTGTCTCTTAATGGAAAGGAACATTTTTTTAAACAAAAATATTTTTATGGAAAAAAATGTCCAAATTCTTGTTTTTATGCAAATGGCTCAAAATTTTACACAGAGCCATAAAATTAAATTCTGAACAAATTATCCTTTTAAAAACTTTCTATATTTTGACAAATAAGGGGACTTTCGGTCAACCGATAACAAAATCTAAAGTTACTGCCAAATAACAAATGACAATCGGGATCGTTCAATTGTTTCTAAGGTTTTAAGTGATGCAGAGTTGATCTGCGGAATCGGTTTTTTTCTAAACGTATAATATATATATATAATATATATATATATATATATATATATATATATATATATATATATATATATATATATATATATATATATATATATATATATATATATATATATATATATATATATATATATATATATATATATATATATATATATATATATATATTAAATAGCAAAAATGAAAATCATTAAAATTAGCCTAAATATATGTTTTAATGAAGTGTACTAGCAAAAAACTTTAAAGGTAAATAAAAAACTTAATTAAGTTTGTATTTATTGTTTTAATAACCAAAAAATAACGTATATTAAAAATTATTTATTGGTGAAAATTAAGAAACAAAAAACGCTTTTCTATGTAGCCTACCATATTTTATTAATTGTACACCCAGTCATCAGAGTATTTAAGTGTTATTTAACAATATTTTAATGCGTTTAGGTCTAAGAATTACCATAAACTTTTTTCATTGTCTCTTTCCTTGCCCTTGGAGGGCTCAAATATTATCTGATTTTTTTTAAATTACTTTCAAGCAGTAAATAAATTATGTAATAAAGGCACTGGACTTTCAAAAATATATACAATTTCTTACGTTTAACCTAAAATAAAAAGTATGTCAGTATAAACTTAGTATTCTTTATTATAAATCGTTTTCTTCCTATAGTCTGCAGAGAAGTATTTATATCGATTTTGTGCTCTGAGAAGTTTGCAATTTTAATCTGTCTATTTCAAATGGACTTCGGTTATACTTCAAATCACCGAGCATATAAATTAGACCTTTTTAGATATTCAGACGGTGTGAAATTCAGAATAATGCCCCCGAGACAATAATCTTTTTTTTATAAAAATGCTATTACAGGCGTCTACTATTTTCAAACGCTATTAGTAATTTCTTTAAACATAGAGTAAAAGCAACTAAACAATTTATTTATTTATTACATATTAAATTTTATACACTGTAAAATATTATGATTTAAACAATACACAATACAACCTACTTTTAAAAATTATTTATAATAGTAGCCACGAAATTTGAAACTTGAATACGGGTTGTTGAGTTTTAAGCAGATTATGAAACAAAATGAAAAAACCTAACATACAAATACAAAAATACGATTAAACTTTCTAAAATTTGAAATTATTAAATTAAAACCTATCTATACTATAAAAACTGTTATTTTATTTTTTTAGTTTGTAAAAATGGTAAAGCTATAATTTGACAATTATAGTTTTGTGTGGATAACAAAGATAAAAAAACCTTCCTGTATAACTCTGTGTAAAAAAAATTGAAGTTCGCAGCCATCCTGAAGTTTTATTGAAAAAATAATTACGTTGTTAGAGGTGTCTGTTTTGCGATTTTCAAATATCATGGTCATGTCCACCTAGATGGCACTTTTTAACATTATCTACATTTTTTACTTTTTAACATATTTTGTATTAATATGCTTTATTGGTTGCATTGGGATTAGTCTGTTAGATGGCGCCAGAGTCATTTAAATCTTTTCCTTCTTTTACAAAGGATTGTTTTGTAGACCTGGCGAGCCCTCGTCAGTCGTATCTTGGCTCACAGTGGATGTGACCATCCCCAACAAGGGTGAAACATGTACCCGTCTTAGCCGCACCAGAGGTTTTCATTTTTTGGAAACCCCGTCATTTTAATGCAATTAGCAAAAAGCATACATCTAACAACGTAATTATTTTTTTAATTGAGAGCCATATGCCCAAAAACCGATTTTTTATATTTGCTAATTGCATTAAAATAACGGGGTTTCCAAAAGGATGTAAAACTTTGGTGCGACTTAGACGGGTACATGTTTCACCCTTGTTGGGGATGGTCACATCCGCTGTAAGCCAAGACACGACTGACGAAGGCACGCCAAGTCTAAAAAACAATCCTTTGTAAAAGTAGGAAGAGATTTAAATGACTTTGACGCCATTTAACAGACTAATCCCAATGCAACCAGTAAAGCATATCAATACAAAAATATATTAAAAAGTAAAAATGTAGATAATGTTAAAAAGTGCCATCTAGGTGGGCATGACCATGATATTTAAAAATCGCAAAACAGTCACCTCTAAAAACGTATTTATTTTTTTTAATATAACTTTAGGGTGGCTGCGAACTTCGATTTTTTTTTACACAGAGTTATAGAAAGAGATTTTGTTATCCTTATTGTCCAAACAAAGCTATAATTGCAAAAATTATAGTTTTACCTTATTTACAAACTAAAAAAATTAAATAACAGTTTTTATAATATAGATGGATTTTAATGTATTAATTTTAAGTTTAATTAAACTTTTGTATTTGTATGTTGGGTTAATATTTTAAGCGTTAATTTTGTTTCATAATCTGCTTAAAATTCAACAACCCGTATTAAAGTTTCAAATTTTGTGCCTACTATTATAAATAATTTGTTAAAGTAAGTTGTATTGTATACTGTTTTAATCATAATATTTTACAGTGTAAAAAATGTAGTGTGTAACAAATAAATAAATAAATTAAATACTTGCTTTTACTCTGTGTTTAAATAAACTACTAATAACTTTTAAAAAACCTAGACGCCTGTAATAGCATTTTTATAAAAAGAAGATTATTGTCACAAGGGCATTATTCTGAATTTTACACCGTCTGAATATCTAAAAAGGTCTAATTTATATGCTCGGTGATTTGAAGTATAACCGAGGTCCATTTGAAATAGACAGATTTTAAAAGTGCCAACGCTCAAGAGAGCAAAAATCGATATGCAAATACTTCTCTGCAGCCAGCATAAAATTAAGGGAAGAAAAACGATTTGTAATAGAGAATACTAAGTTTATACTAGCATACTTTTTGTTTTAAGTTAAACGTAAAAATTCGTATATATTTTTTAAAGTCCAGTTATTACATAATTTATTTGCTGCTTGAAAGTAATTTTAAAAAAATCAGATAATATTTGAGCCCTCCAAGGGCAAGGAAAGAGACAATAAAAAAAGTTTATGGTAATTTTTAGACCTAAACGCATTAAAATATTGTTAAATAACACTTAAGTAATGACTGGGTGTACAATAAATAAAATATGGTAGGCTACATGGCAAAGCATTTTTTTTCTTAATTTTTACCAAAAAATAATTTTTAACATAAAAAATAATTTTTAACATTTTTAAATCTTGTCGAAATTAATGGTTTCAAAACACAATTGTGATGGAAACGAAGGGTCATTCAGCCTTGTCGGTGTAACTTTAAAGAATATTTTTAACTAGCATGAACACATCAACAGTGGCAGCACTATCGAAAAAACCTTGAATACCTTTTTCGAGCCAAAAGGTATTTTTTTACTTATTGGTTTACTCTGTACGTTTTCCAAATTAGAATTTGCTTGGAATACTAAGGAGTGGATTTACGCAAAGGCTGAGTAGGCTGAAGCCTAAGGCGGTCAATATTGTGGGCGGCAAATTTACAGTTAATTTATAAAAAAATGTAATCGTAAATTTTAATGATAAAATTAATGATTTTGCAGAAAAAAAGGTTCAAAAAAAATGTTAGGATAGGGTTTTGTCTATAATTAAATAATACATAGTTCAAAAAAGATTTATTTGTTTTACTATTTTAATTTATATTTTGTTTTTATATTATATAATTTAATTGTTTAAAAGAATTTTTTTATGTTTAACTTTTATTAAATTTGTTTTTTAAATTTTTATACAAATTACTAGTGAAGTTTGCATTCTTTTAGTGAAAATTTTTCGTTCTGATATCCAAAAAATATTGACACATTAGCCTATGGGCGGCAAAAAGTTAAATCCGGCCCTGGTAATACTGTTTCAATGTCTGGCAAATATAGCGTCTTTTTCAACTATGATATTGAATCCATCCAAAGAAGAGCCGCCGGCCTTATTCATAACTTCACTCTTAGAAGAAAGCTTATTGCTATTGCTAATCGACGAGCTTTCTAATAGCTATACCCTTTTTTGGGCAAATTGAATTGCAATTGAAGTGTAAAAACATTTGCTCGTGGACTTAAATTATTCAATTTTATGCATTCAGCACTTGGTTGTTTAATTGAATTGTAGAAACAAAAATAAAAAATATTACTTTAAAGTGGTTCGCGGGCATCGAATTAAAAAATAATATAATAAACGTAAGTGTTTTTGAAATCATAGACTGACCCGTTAGGAAAATGAAAATGCATTTATTTCTTATTTTAGAGCTGTGGAAAGTGCTTTTCGAATAACAGAATCCTGTTTTGAAATTGGGTTTCAATGTTTGGTTGAAGTTCTTTAAATTTTTTTTATGATGTTTCTAAGGTAATTTTATATCGTGGTTTTTCTTTTTAGCAAGTTCTGATCCAATCGCGTATCCAGAGTCGGCATTTTTGTGATGGCTTTTTTATTTTAACATACTGTTTCTTAGTTCCCGAATCAGTAATCCAGTAATAACTTTTATACCTGTACGTACTTGTCGCCATTTTTTAAAAAGCATATTTCTCAATTTTGCTTGAAATGTGTGAACCAAAAACTTGCCCAATTTTTGTGCATCCCTAAAGCTGATCAACTAAAATCGAACCGTAAGGATGCTCCTGAACAAATTGGTCAATATAATGAGCTACGAATAAAGTAACACGAAGTGCCACTTAACAGCCCATCCAGGGAGATCCTAAATTTTTAACCTTTTTAATTTATTTATATTTAAAGTGTCTAAACTGTAAAATTTGTATTCTACAAAGGTATTTCTTTTCCTATTTATAAACTCTGTCCTGCTTAACTTTGGCTTTAAGTTTCGTAGACCGCAGCAACAGCTTTCGCAGTCGGGGCTCTATAACAGAACTTCGCCTATCAATAAACAATCAATTCTACGAAATAAATTACATTTAGATTTATTACTAATTTTCCTGTAATAACTGAAATGTTAATTTTGCTAAAGCATTGATAAACACGTTATCGGTTATCGTATTTCCCTTATGGGGAGATTTGTTATTAGTAAGACTTTTCAAAATTGTAGCGAACATCTCTCTATTATTGCCTTGTTTTACGTGATACAAACAATAGTTGAAGTTTTATAGATGACTCATAAATTCTTACTTCCCTACCCATTTATTTACTAATTTGTTGATAACCGTTAAAAAAGAGAGACGCACAAACGCAAATAAATTTTTAATTTTTTAAGCTAAAATCCCTAAAAAAATAAAACAAAATAACAACACGCAAAAGAAATTCATTTTTGTTTCATAAAGTAATATTTTTAAGCTCAGAAATTAAGTAAAACTTTATAGATGTCGAAAAAAAGATCTTGTTTAAGGATTAGGATAAAGCAATTTTAAATAATCTACTAGACACTTTTTATTATACATGTAAGGGACGCATTTTTATTAAAAATCATAAATATTATATTATTCTGCAAGAAATAAACAATATAACCCTTTTAACTTACATAAGCTATTTCTTTCTAGTTCGTTTTTGTTTGCCCGCAATATCTTTATGTCAACAAATAACTCTTATAACATGTTTTGGAGCCATTTCTAAAAATATAATAAAAATGTTTATGTTATAATATATTTGCTTATATTACCAAAATTTAGTACCACTATTGTAATAAAACTTGTCCTAAAAAGAAAACGATTAACCTAATACCGAGAAAACCTAACTGCATTAAACAAAAAATTGTATACGATATATTTTTTTTATTTTTTTTTAAATTTAATTCCCAACCCACTATACAGTTTATTACAGGGAATATAACATTATAAAATATAACAATATTTAACTTTAACAAAAACTCATTAATAAAACAGTCAAAATAATTTTAAATATTTTTTTATATGTATTTTAAACAATGATAATTTTTTATTATTATTTTTTTTAAATTTTATTGGTAGATTATTGTACATTTTATTTCGTTATGGAGTATTGATCTCATTCCAAAATTACTTTTATTTTGAATTGTTTCTAATAAATCTGTTTGTCTAGTATTATGCCCATATAAGTTTCTAATATTTTTAAGTATGATATTTGATTTTTTTTTAATTTCCGGGAATGAATGAATATACATGTTTTTAATTTATATATATGATTAATATCAAAATAATTATTTGGTTTGTACAAATTTATTGTTGGTTCAGGATATGCAAATTTATGCATATATTTAATAATTTTATTTTGAATTTTTTTTAAAGGTGTTAATATTTTTCAGTTTGCTAAACCCCATACTGAAATTAAATATTGTAATTTTGAGTGTACTAAACTATAATAAATATTTGAAAGCAATTAAAGGGTATATTTTTCCGAATCTTAAACAAAATTCCTATTAAAGGTGATAGATAATTTCGAATATGTGTTCTGAAACTTAAATTTTCATCAATATATAATCCTAAAAATTTTATACTCGTAGAATAATTTATTTTTTATTTTTAAATGATATATAAGGAATTTTATCTTTTATTTGTTGTTTGCTGATAATTATATAGGAGAATTTTTTTAAATTTAATATAAAAATAATATTTTTTTATTCATTTTTCATTTATATTATTTTATATTTTTTTATATCTTAAAAATTGCACCAGGCTTGTCTGTTTTCGGTGGGATGTACGAAATGCTAGGCATATTTTTGCTGAAAACCCTTTAGAAAGATGTACCGGGTGTCCAAATAAGAAAGGACGCCGGCTGTATCTCGGAAACTATTTATCACACAGCGTTGCCGAAAATTTTTTTCTGTAAAAGTGATCTAGAGAAATAGCTAAAAATTGTTTTCAAGTTTCTAAAACTTCCGCGAGATGGCGCAACCGCAATGGTCTATTAAAAAAACTTTTTTTTCCAAAATAAGCTTGATTTAGGTACAATATTGATAACATCAGCAAAAACTCTAACCAACTCTGCATCAATTTAGTTCAGGAGTTTTTCAATAATAAAAATGGGGAAAGATGACAAATGATGTAAATTTCAAATTGCACTATGTCCGACATCTTTTATAGAAAATGGTTTAGGTGGATACTCGTATAAAAGAAAATGTAAAGCTCTTTTAAATGTCGTCCTCTTAGGTGTCGGGTAGTTTGTAATTCACCAACTAGAGGGCATTATTTAAAGAAAACTCGGTTTTTCGAGTTTTTCTCGAGAAAGTTAAATACGATAGAATAATTTTTTATTATAGGTTTAGAAGAGGAAAAAAATACCTTCACTCTAGCGAAAACCACGTTTTGATATCTTCACTCGTTTTCAAGTGTTTTCAAAGTAACCTGTTTTTAAAATTATAAATAATATTAGCAATTAATTAAAACAGTCAAACAGTAACAAAGTACTAAAATAATAACTGTAGAGTAAAAGAAAAACGACTCAAAAGTATTTTAAAGTTTGTTTTGAATCCACTAGAGAACAGAATGAACAATCGAGAACATGAAAATGCAGTGATTGGGGCATTTAATAACTCTAATTTAAATATTAGTCATGTATATTTAAAAATAAAACCACGAACAAAAGATTAAAAAACAAGATACCCATTTGAATCATTTTCGATACAATATTTGGACATCCGGTATGTAGCAAGAATGGAGGTATATTTCCTCAACAAAAGGTGCGAAACATTTGTGAAATAAACATAATGAAAACAATGAAATGAATCCCAAAAGAAAAATTGTGGAGAAAGAAAAAAGACAGGATTAGTTAGAAATCGAAAAATGCATTTGCATTTCTGCAAAAAAGCAATAAACAAAAAAAGGCAAAAAACGTAGATGTAATTAATTATTTTTTATATTCTCTAAATTTCTCCGAAGATCTCTATATTTGGTCAGAAAGAGCTTCTTGCTATGAGAAAACATCATGTCGAATTTCGTTAAAAATCTATCAAACGTGTTAAAAAATAGAAACCGGATCATTATGGACATTTTTTTGCTTATAAACAAACTGACAATCCCTACGAATTTAAAATAAATTATACATGGTAAGAAAAAATTATGGAAGTCCGCACCTGACCTACTATTTATTGCGCAAACTTCGCGGGGCTCATTCCCCTATTCCCGCTGCCCTGCACGCATAGACAATTTTGTTCTACAGCATTGGCCTTCCATATACCTTCAAACTTCCTTGGTTATTACACAGTGGCTTTTATTTGGGTATTTGGGGTATTTATACTTTTTTTCTGAATACCTAAGACTCTTTTCTTTTGATGATGTCAGCATTTTAAATCAAAAAAAGTTGTGTTTAGTATCTGGGACGATACAAAGTTGATTACATTTTATAATTATGCCATACGCAAAAAATTAACTCTTTATTTTTAAATTAAACCTTTTTTAAGATATGCACAAAATTATAGTTACATTTTGCGGGCAAATACTGTGTTTTAAAAATGTGATGACAATAATCTTTAGGGTTGTTTTGGGTACCAATTGTCTCATAGTTACTAGATATGATTGCCTAAATTATCCTAGAATATTATGGTACCCCAGACAGTGTAAAGGAGTTTTCACTGATTTTAATAAACGGTATCCAGTTTTAACCCGTCATAACTAGGTTTGGTATCGGCTCTATATTTAACCGTATTTATTTTTTATCACAAATGTTTTTAGAAATCCAATATATCTTAGTGCATATAATAGAGTTAAATTTAAACACGCTAATTTATTTAGGGCTTCTTTTATTCCTAAACAAACTGTATTCGCACTCTAGGTATATATATTACCTTTATAGCTTCTAGGCTGTTCAAATAGCTCTTAGGGATATCCTTAATCTGGTTTTCCTTTTTTTAGCTCCCTTTAGAATTGCGGCAACTTTTGACTAGTTAAATGTACCTCATTTTAAAGACTTTTCCATATCCTAGTCATGGCCTGAAAGCCAATTTATCCATTTTTTTACTGTTTTTTGCCGTTATCCGAAATTAAAATATTGTGCATAGCAATACTTGTACTCTTTCGAAAACAACACAAATAGTTGGCTATTACTCCCGCCTCCTATTGCAGCATATCTTCAATAAAACCTATAAATTCTATTTAAAATATAAAGAAACATTCAATATTTTTATAAAGAAAAAAAGGCGTTTTATTTTAACATTTAAAAAAGAAATAAAGCTATAAAAAAATAATAAAAAGTTCCTCTTTCAAACATAGATATAAAGTTTTTATGATCAATATTAAATATTATTGTTTTTCTTAAGTAATCAGTATGAAAAATCTTTTTATGGAGTTCTACTAGTTTTACCAACTTTTACATTTATATGTTACACAATAAACTATATCAAGAAATATTTTATGGCATACCCAAAGGTAAAATATTTAATGTTACTCAAATCGGTAAACTTTTAAGTGTTTTCTATTATGGCCTAAATGGTTGTAAGCTTTATTCGGTTAGACTTATTTCAAACAAAGTTAATTCGTTTTAACACAAAAGTTATTTATGCCCTTTTCCATAATTTTTATTTAGGGTGAGTAATTATGTTTGGCTACCAAGAACTTTTTTATTATTTTGTAAAAATCCCTGAAAAATTAATAATTGGGACAGAATAGTACTAAGCCGTATAACAATGTTTCTTAAAGTTAGTAATGCATAAATTGGTGTTCCGAAAAATATTGGGGATAGAAAAATGGTCAAATGGAATGATTTTTAAACAATTTTGTTAGTTATGTAATCATGGTTGCGTCTGGGTTTAAACCTTCTCGTTTTTTAGGATAATTTGCAAATCTTAAATAATTGTTTATATACAGAGCGTCTGTTAGAGGTCTTTACAAAAACCTACCAAAAAGTCTTTAGAACAAAATTAGCCGATTTAAGTAAACTTACCTTAGTAAGTGGGCGCTAGGCGGCGCTGAAGTGACAATTGTAAAATCGTTTTTCTGGATTAGGTAATTCAAAAACAGCTGACGCTATTTTGCCAAAACTTAAAACGTTGGCCTGACTTTATGAGAAAAAAAACTTATGTCACAATTATGATTACTATCAGCCTATGGGCGTAGAACCTGAGTTACTTTTTATTAAATGCTTGTTTCAGATTTCTACGCCAATTAAACAAGAGGGCTTTGGGTACAAAATTCAGATAATTCAACATACTTGCTACAAAAAAGGTTCTCTTAATAAAACTTGATTCCTCTAACGGTTTTTGAAAATTTCGTATTTTTAAAATTTGCAATATTTTTATCAAAAAATCAAGTCTCTAAAAGGTCTTTAAAGAAGCCCACAACATATTTCTTAGACCAAAATTAGCCAAGTGAAGCCAACCTATCTTAGTACAAAGATGCTTAGTTTGGGCACTAGACGGCGCTAAAGTGACAAGTTTGCTTTACTGGGCTAATTTTGGTCTAAGGAATATGTAATGAGCTTTTTTAAAGACCTTTTAGAGACATATTGTCTCTTGATTTTTTGGTAAAAACTAATGGTAATTTCTCGAAAACCGTTAAAGGAATCGAGTCTTATCAAGAGTACCTTTTTTGTAGCAAATAAGTTGATTGATCTGAATGTTATACCTTAACCCCTTTTGTTCCATTGGCGTAGAAATCTGAAACAAGCATTTAATAAAAAACCCAGGTTCTACGCCCATAGGTTGATATAAATCATAATTTTGACATGGGTTTTTTTGGTCCCATAAAGCCAGGACAAGGTACCAAATTTCGGTAAAATAGCATCAGCAAATTTAGAATTAAACAATTTTAAAATTGTTACTTCAGTGTCGCCTAGCGCCCAAACTAAGCAACTTTGTACTAAGTTTACCTTAATCGGCTAATTTTGGACTGAAGAATATGTCGTAGGTTATTGTAAAGACTTTTAACAGACACCCTATATATACTGTAAAAAAATAGGAAACGTTTTTTTTTAAATCTATCTTAAAAAAAAATCGTTTCTGTATAGAAAAAGATTAATTTTATTTTTTTAATAATGCGCCACACAGTGGCAACAAAATTATATTATTATGAACATTAAAATAAAATCGTGATACGTCTGCATTATTTTAAAATAACCAAATTAAAGTGCTTTACTAAAATGATTTACTAAGTCTTTGAAGCTCAAAGAATAAATTTAATAAATATACAGTACGGTTTTTAAAAGTCGTTCCCCCTATAACTGTTGAACGGGACAAGATATCAAAGACGGGTAAAATTAAGGTTACAGGATATCAATAAAACTATTTTTTGGCATAGAAAGTATTGTGGTTACGTGGTCTAGTGCTAGGAGGGACCTATCAACTTTTTTGTCAAAGGGTCATGTTGCACCTCGTTTTAAAGGCCCTTTAATTCTCTACTCAACACCGCCTTATTTTTAAAAATTGGCCTGGCCACTTCAGACTAAATAAACTAAGTTTTTATTAATACTTTCCTGCAAAATAATCAAGGTATTTAAATATTTCCAAAAAAAAAACAACATTACAGGACCTTTTTTAACACGAAAAAGTTGCTTGTCAAATAAAATTAGTAAAGAAGTTAGGGTTCGGTTGCTATTAATTATTTATTATTTATTTGCAGAGCTGTCAAAACTTAAAGTACTTTAAGTAAAATTTTACTTAAAGTACTTTTTTGCACTTCAGGTATTTTACTTCAAGTACTTTTTATTAGAAGGTACTTGTACTTGTACTTGATTAGTTTTTTTGAAGATAGTTGGATTTTTACTTGATTTGACCAAGTAAATTATTTGAAGTATTTATTTAAGTACTTGAAGTATTACGATGTACTTAAAGTAAAAAAAGTACTTCAAGTAAAAAAAGTGCTTTAAGTAAAGAAAGTACTTCAAGTAAATAAAAAGTACTTGAAGTAAAAAATCAACCAATTACTTGAATTTACACGCCTTAGATAATCGTACAAACAAGTTAAAACAAGAAATACGCGCAACTGCTGCTGTTTCTATTGTATTGCATTACATTACTCATTTGAATTGGATCCAACAGCAAGACAAGTGTAACAAGTGTAAAATCCTTTATTTTGATACCCAATTTGTTATATTTAATAATGATTACTAACAGCCATTTTTCATGACAATTTTATTATCGAACGCATTCAGGATACGAAACAGTTTCCAAATCACTCCCGAAAATGTCAAAAACGTGAAAGTTCAAGAATATTCTATTGGTGCGATTTGACGTTTGATGGAGCGGTTCCCCAACTATGTCGTATTGTTAATGCGTTCATTATTACCTTCATTTGAACGAAAACCCCTGTATTTTAATAGGCAACTTAAACAAAATTTCCACTAATAAAATGGAAACGACATCAAAATTGAAGTTAGGTTGTTCTGACTTGATTTTGTGTTGATGGGAAATTAAAATATTTCCCAAGAATAGGTTTTGGGTGCCAAACGCTGTAGGCACCCATATGACAACTCTCGCTTTTAAAAGATGTATCGGATGCCAACGGGTGCAAACGCCAACCCGTTGGCAACCACAGGGAAAAACCCATTTTGGGAAAAACCAATATTTCCTATAATAGTTTAAGGCCCAAGCGCTCACCCGAGTACGGCATTGTAATTTTACATTATTTCGGACATCGGATGCATAAGATCCCGACTTAAAACGGGACACTTAGCAACCCTACTTGTTTTCCTAACTATAGTTTTTACCTACTGGCCTACTTTCCAATGACGTAGCGCTCAGTCCTTAAAGCTTTTAGGAGTTGTTGGAAAACCCCGTTTTGAGGAATAAACCCTCTAACTTCCTTACAAAAAATACTACTCAAGTATAATTTGTTGTACTTCAAGTACTTTTATGTACTTTAAGTACTTTTATGTACTTCAAGTACTTTGGTTTACTTCAAGTACTTTGTTTTACTTAAAGTAGTTTGGTTTACTTCAAGTACTTGGATTTACTTCAAGTAAAATACTTGGGTGGTACTTCAAGTACTTTTTCAATTTACTTGAAAATGCAAGTACATTTTAATGAATACTTGGTACTTGTACTTAAAGTAATTTTTAAAAATCAAAAACTTGGTATTTGTACTTGAAGTACTATTTAAGAGTACTTTGACAGCTCTGTTTATTTGTAAAATATTTGATCTAAATTTCAAACACTTATAACTTTGGTCGTTGAGTTTTAAAAACAAAGTGGTGTTGAGTAAGGAATCAAAAGGCTTTTAAAACAAGGTGCTATATGACTCCCCTTCCGACAAAAAAAAGCTGATAGTGCCCTGTTGGCACTAGGTAATGTGATCATAATAATTTCTATACCAAAAAGTAGTTTCAGTGATACTCTTCCACCTAAATGTTACCCGACTTCGATATCTTTTCCCGTTCAAAAGTTAAAGGGGGGAGGACTTATAAAAAGCGCACTGTATATACCAATTATACATCTAGTGCCTGGGAGTTAAAGGAAACAAACAAAATGATAATTTATTATTATAAATATTAACTATCAAATACAGGGTAAGTCTGTGAAGTGAGACCTCCCGTTTATTGCTTTAAATATTCAAATTGGAAAAAATGTTTAATACAAATATATTTTAGTTTTTGCTGCAATTTTATGTATACAGGGTGTATCAAAAAGCATGTACAAGTGCAAAGTTAATTTTTTTAAATGACTCCCTATATTTTTTGTTACATGTTTGTTTTCTACATAAAATTCTAGATATTTTTTATTTGGCATATCATATTCCTATTCAATTGTTTTCGATATATTTGCATTTAAATACAAATTTAGAATGAAAAAATTCGCTCATCTCCTAATGTTGTTATACGTTTCGGTTTTGTAGTGTCAAAACGGCCATAGTATTAATTAATAAGTAATTAGATATCACATGACGAGTAGAAATAGATAAAACCCTTAACAAGAAAAAAACGATTAAAATTATTTTTTTACAGAATTATAAAACTGTATCTCTATAGCATATATGGTTATTATGTTACTCTTAAAAACCGCTGAAACCATAGTAACGTAAAACAACAATAAAAGATGAGCGGATTTTTCCCTTACTTGCATTTAAATGCGAATATCTCGTAAACACTTGAATTTAGGGATATAATATGCTGAATAAAATATATCTAGAATTTTATGCAGAAAACAAAAATGTTACAAAAAATATAAGGAGTCATTTAAAAAAATGAACTTTGTTCTTGTAAGGAATTTTTGATACACAGTTAGTTACAATATTTTTTCGGCAATCGTTTTGTCATTAAATTTCGGAAATCATATTTTTGGAATGTATTTTTGTTTTGGGCCACTAAAGTAACAAATGTTTTAATATTGATTTTTGAATGACAAGGTAATGTAAAGTAGGAATTTCCAAACCAAAATAATACTCTTTGTATATTTAATTGCCTGTACTAAAATCATTAAATATTAGAAAATCATGCATTATTAAGGGTTATTAGTGGAAGATTTTGAACACGTTAATAATACTCCTAAATTTACGATCGTCAAAAAAAGTATATATTTAATTATTTTAAATTTGCTCGTCGTTTTTAGACCTAGCCCATAGGATTTGCATTTATCTTATTTTACCTGTCAATTTAATAATAATTGGCTTTATGTACCAGGTACTTTTAAAATTAATTTACTATTACCTTTTTTACCTGCTTTTTACAAACTCGTTTAAGGATTAAGCGAAGCTTTTAAAACCTATTTTCATTGGTAAAACATGAATGTTTTGTTTGTCATTATTTGTTTTTTTTTTTAAATAAAACTAAGTGGTGTGCTGTTGTCAGATTTAATTTTGATTGTTTTTATATGGAATTAGGACTTTGTTGCCTATGTATAATTTATCATTTAAAAGGTAAAAACTGACTGGATTTCAGTCCTATTAAATATAATATTTCGCCAAAAAAAAAATGATAATGCCTAACTAAAACTGAAATATTTTTTTCCTTTATAAACCGATTTTACTGTCAAGTTGTCTAAAAAACGAAATAGTATATTATTTTGTCAACAACCGTGCGGTAACTAAGGTTACAAACACTATTTTAAGTGTGGTAAGTGTCACTTTATCGCACTAGTGTGGTAACTGTTTCTTTACTGCACTAGTGCGGTAAGATCATTTGTACTAAGGACTTTTCAAAAATCATTTATTTAAACATCGTTTAGCAATTATTACTCTCCCCGTAAATTACTCAACATACAGATAATATACCTAAAAGTTAAACGTAATAGTTGAGTTGCTCACATTTCCTACATTTACGACTGCCGATTGAAATGACTTTCTTTTGCGGTGGTGTCATTTTGACAATGGCTCACACCGATTGAGGTAACTGGTAGTTTAATCAATTTCTAGTGTAAAATTGGAATAAACGTCAAAGAAAAATTATTATCCCAAAAAAAGCTGATGGTTGTAGATAAAATACTATACATAACTCAAGTGGTAAACGGTTTTAGCGCACTTAAGTGAATGCAAAACTCGCCATTGGCTCGTTTTGCAAACTTCACTTTGCGTGCGGTAAAAATCTACTTACCACACTTGTTACGTAATATACTATTATATGGAGGAAAAGTAATACTTTTCACGGCGCCCTCGGGTTTGGCTGGTAATGTAAAGTTACTTTTCCTCCAAATTAAATATGCTGTTTTTTCTACAAACATCGACAAAATAATGCAACAATTTTTTTTAATATAATAATTTTTAAAGATAAGTGGGTTCGCAAGATATCAAGGCAGCTTGGACGTTTGTTGACAGTTAACGTGTAGGCGACCGCGATGTTTCATTTTTTCTTCGCAGGAGCTTTACTTTTTAATTTCCCGCCGGTGAAAAAAAAAGTTTTATCTTAGTAACATAGAGACAAACAAACAACAAAACAAGCGTCCAAAACTCAATATTTATTAAGCTTAAAACAAAATTTAAATTTTTATTACTCAATTGAATATTAATTGTACTTACTTAATTACTGCTTATTAATACGGAATTAAAACGCAATTGGAGACACACACATTATTACTATTAAAAAAATGTTTTCGCAATAATTTGTCGACGTTTGGAGAAAAAGAAACTTTTCACGGCTTGCTCTCTATTACCATTAAACACGAGCGCGCCCTAAAATGTATCCCTTTTCCTTCATATAAAATAATATACTACTTTTTTTGTAGAACAATCAATTTCACAAAATTTATACTGGCCTATCTAAATTAATTTGGTGCTTTATTTTAATTTGATTTTATGGAAATAAAACTATTTAATATTTTCCATGGGTATATTTTTAACAGTACTTTTATTATTAATTTTTACTAAAACTTTCGCCAGCAAAAATAGGAATAATCCAAAGCTTTAGCTGTGCAACGGGGTAGTGCAGCATCGGTAGGTATTAATACACAATATACAATCCAGGAAGATCTACGACTTGATAAAGTTTTTAATTTTTAAATATAGATTTATTTATTAAGGTAATTCTAGAATATTGTAATTTGGTATTTATAACATTATACAGGGTCCTGCAGCTCACCTCCCGTCTTATATAGCTCATTTATTATTTAATGTAAAATTTTTATATTTTGCAGACGTTACCTTGAACCTACGGTGCATTTCAGCAAAATAATTTTAGTTATACAGGGTGTCACGAAAAGTGTGACGTCACGATGGTTCATTTTTTTTAAATTGAACTCTCTGTATTTTGTTATATATTTAGGTACCTCTTGTGGTCATCTATCTTCCTCTAAAATTTTGTTAACATTGGTTCAGTGATTTCAGAGGAAAAAAAAATAAAATATTGAAAAAAACTGTCTTGCACCACTGAATTTAAAAATGGATAAAAATACCAATGGTGCTTGATTAATAAAATTAAACGAGGAACTTATTAACTAACGTAATATCAGTCGCTCGGGTCATGTTTGGTTAATTCGAACTGTACAGGGTGTCCAAAATTTAGTGTTGAACTATTTAAATTTTAAAGCACTTTATTTTTCTTATTTTAAATATGAGCCCCTGTATATGTTTAGGTTGTAAGATGCAGACAAACATTTTTTCAAATATAACCCCATCGAAATTCCTAACATATTAAAAATTATTCGTTGAAAACTTATTTTGGCATCTATTTCAATAGTAATGTCATTAAATAAAAATGGTCGGTGGCTATGAAAAACAATTTATTGACATAAGAGTTTCCTAATTACGTTAATTATTACCTAAAAATTCGTTAAATTTACCTATACAACTAAAGATATTTTTTAAATTAATAATTTACTCAAATTCTTTTAATACGTCAAAATGGGATTCTGTAAGTTAAATAAACTCCAATGTCAATAAATTGTTTTTCATAGCCATCTATTATTTTTATTCAATGGATTACATTAAATAGATGCCGAAAATTTCAACGAATAACTTTTTAATGTTTAGGGAATTTCGGCTCACGTTTAAAATAAGAAAAATAAATTCTTTAAAATTTAAAAGTTTGACACTAAATTTTGGACACCCTGTACAGTTCAATTAAACCAAACATGACCAAGCGACTGATATTAAGTTACTTAATAAATTCTTTGTTTAAATAATTGATAGAGTCGGCTGTTACTTGATGGAAATCCATTTTCAATTATCAAGAAAAAATACTATTTGTAGTACTGATTTCCACTTTTTATTTTTCGATTTTAACACCTTAACATGTTTCACTAAACATTAGCTTCATCAGAAGGTTGGTATAAAACTACTGTTACAAAATATTTTATTCTAAATATAGGTAAACAGATAGGCGGAACCTTATACAAGTTATATTATTATTATGGTCCTATTAATAAATACATTAAGGTAAGGGTTGGGAATTTTTCTAATTTAATATGTAAACATTCTTATTTTTCTATTAAGGGATTACGACTATTAATAATATTAATTAAATAAGTTTAATAATGGGGAAGCACTAAGATCCAATTGATCGTTTAGTAAAATATTTGTATTTTTTAACCTATTTATTTTAAGGACTCTAAAAGATTTAATTTTTGACCTTTGTTTTGGACATGTAAATTTTAAAATTTTCATTGAAATTATGTTTTTCTTTTAATAGATGATTGGCATATGTCGGTCTTTTTTTTTTCTTTTTGAAAACTATTTTTGTGTTCTGATAGCCTTTTATTAAAATTGCGACCTGTTTGACCTATGTAAACCTTAGGACATGAACCACAATTTATTTGGTAAACACCACTGTTAAAAATTTTTATGAATTTTGTCTTTGTTGTTTTTTAAGTGTTTGCCTAAGGAGTTATTGGGTTTTTTTAAAAACTATATTGTGGCCTTGTTTTCTAAAAAGTTTTGCTAATTTTTCTGTAGGGGAACCTATGTAAGTCAGTAAGGAGTAATTTTTAGGGTTTTGTTGTTTCAATCGGGTAAACTAGACTGAGTGCTTTTTTATGTAATTTTTTATTAACAATATTGTCAATGATATCCGGAGTAAAACCATTATTGGTTGCTATCTGTTTTATAATAGATAGTTCTTTTTCATAATTCTCTCTTGACATTGGTATATTTATTAATCTATGAATAAAACTATTGTATGCAGCTAATTTTTGATTATAAGGGTAAATAGATTGATTATGATAGTTATATCAGTGTAAGACGGTTTGTGATAAATTGAAAAATCGTGTTTGTTGTTTATGGTTAACCATAACTAAAATAAACAACAAACACGATTTTTAATTTATCACAAAAACCTTTTTGATATTTATACATAAAACTATTCACCCATAATAAAAAGTGTACAATACCATAGATTAATAAATATACCAATTAAGAAAATTGAAAACTTTTCTTCGAAAAACCAATTGGTTTTTTCTCCCGGTATCATTGATAATATTGTTAATAAAAATTACATAAACCCGTTAAACAAACATTCCTCACTACTAGGTTCCCCTACGAAAAATGGGAAAAACTTTAGAAAACGGCCAATATATTTTAAAACCAATAACCCCTTAAAAAACAAAAAAACAAAATTCATAAAAAAATTTAACAGTGGTTTTACAAAAAGTTCATCGGTTTACTAGGTAAACAATTATAAAAAGGATCAAAACAAAAATAGTTTTCAAAAAAAAAAATATTTAATCATCTAAAAGAAAAACATAATTTCAATGAAAATTTTAAAAAACTGTCAAAAAAAGGTCAAAAATTAAATCTTTAGAATCCTTAGAAAAAATAGGTTAAAAAATACAAATATTTTACTAAACGAATGGTCCCTTCCCCATTATTAAACTTATTTAATTTAAAATTATTAATAGTCTTCCCCAATAGAAAAAAAGAATGTTTACATATTAAAATTTAAAAAAATTCCCCAAATTAGTATTTATTAATAGGACCATAATAATAATATCTTGTTGTTTTTACCTATATTTAGAATAAAAATTTTGTTACAATTTTATACCAACCTTCTGAGAAGCTAATGTTTATGAAACATGTTAATGTTAAAAAACAAAAAAAAAAGTGGAAATCAATACTAAAATATATTTTTCTTGATAATTCTTTGTTTAATTCTATTAATAAAATTGGTATTTTTATTTATTTTTAAATTCCGTGGTTCAAAACATTTTTTTTAATTTTATTATTTTTTTTTTAATCACTAACCGATGTTGACAAAGAGGGGAGATGTGACCAAGAATTTAAAATGCAAAAAAATACGAGCTTTCCCAATTTTAAAAAATGCACCATCGTGACGTCAAACTTTTTTGTAACACCCTGTATAATCCCAATTATTTTCCTAAAATGCACAGTCTGCAAAATATGAAAATTAAACATTAAATTATAAATGAGCTACTTAAGACGGGAGGTGACCCAGGATTATATTATTTATAATAAAGTTAAAGTTGTGTGAACACAAAAGGAAGAAGGATTTATGACAAAACAAAATATGTATTATACACAACGTACAATCACATAACAGCAATTTAACCTTTTTGCACCATATTTATAAAATAATTTACTAGGTCATTATTCAAAGAAAAACGATTAGAAAAATTGTACAAGTTCTGCGAATTCGCGCACAAAGGGCTCTGAAAAAAACTCAGTTTGAGCAACAGTTTGAATTATTGCAAATCACAAATATACATCTTCCTGTCACACTCGCAGTTCCTCCATTGTCGTATTCTGTTTTGAATTCATTTGGGTATTCTTTTTCGTAAGAGTACCCGTATTAATTAGCTGTATACTGTGCGTTGACAGCAAGGGTTGATTTTCTTGTACATTTCGAGAACTTAACGTATTTACATTTGCTTTATTAATTTTCGGGGGCGGAGGGGGATGCCTTGGAAGCGTGGCGTTGTTTTGAGGTAAGTCTGCAAATTCTGGAGGAGGAAGTTGATGATGGGAGTGATGGTGCCCCAGTATCGTTGCCGGGTCCCCTTTAACTCCGATTATACTAGATTCTAAATCTCCACAGATGTTGTTGGGCATTTGACCATTTTCGTTACGTTTTTTCGGTTGGTGTGCACCGTTTTCGTTCATTCGCGTTTTATCCCTTTGGTAATAAACACCCGCGAAAATTAAAACGTTTAAAATTAACAACGAACACCCAATTGCTATTGTTACACTTAAGGCTGTGGAGTAGGCAGCAAAACCATCTTCTACAGTATGTTGCGTAGTACTGATTCCACCTGAAAGACAATTACAAGTTAGTTTTAAATATTTTCAGTTTATTAAGTTAAGTTAAGGGTTTAATAAAATATAAATAAATTTTATCTCGCAAAATTAAATCTGGATTAAATATTACCTTATTTTATAATAATGCATCTATAAAAATTATATATTTGGGATTATATTTGTCCATAAGCAAAACTAATTTAAATTTTATGCTTTAACCAGATCATAGCTATACCACACAGAGCATCTTTCGATAACAATAAAAATGTTTTACTAGATCCATAATATAACCCGTTTATATTGTACAGGGTTATCCAATAAGGAGTAGACGGGTCGCTTTTTTGACTCTGTACTTTTATAAAACAAAAAAAAAAAACTGTCTTAAAAGTTGTTTATATTTTTCACGAATTTATTTCTAAAAGGAGTAAACGGGGGGCATTAAAAAACATCGGTGGACTTATTCAATATTTATATTATTAAGGTACCTTGTGTTTTTAAGTTTAAATCATAGTTTTCCTTATATCATGAATTTTTTATATGTATCAGTTAAGCAATAATAAATATATTTACAAAAGGTTGATCATTTCTTACTAATTTGTAAAAAATATAAATAATTTTAAAACATATTAGTTATCTGAATGGTACAGCCAACAGGTGGACAGGTATCCGTATCAATATGGACGGAAAAACAGAAAATATAATTTAAAATAAATATTTTATTTTAAAAAATATACCAGGAATATATCACATAAAAAATAGGGTATTTAATTTAAAAAATATATTAAAATGAGCCCTACCAGTTTTATTCTAAGTTCAGATGTTTTTTCAGTCGTCATTTTTGAATTTGGCGAGAAACATTATATAAAATGCATATTTCAGTCTTTTTTTTTTATAAAAGTACAGGTAAAGTCATAGAGCGGCCTCTTTAGTCCTCTATGGATAACCCTGTACGTATTTAAATAAGTTGTCATGACGTGCGAAGATGATGAAAAACTGCCTTGCTAATATCCATAATCATTTATCCAGGACTAAAAAAAAAAATATGTTTAATGCAGCATCAATAAACATAACTGCCGCACTTGATCTTTTTGTTTTAAATTCTTAAAGAATTAAATTTTTTTTTGTTAATTAAAACTAAAGTCTTTTTTAAAAAGGGGACAGTACTGAATTAGTTGTCCATTAATGATGGACCTTTTAAAGAATACTGTTATATCTGTGATAAAAGAAATATTAGTTTTATAAAAAAAAATAACAAATTTTTAATTTTATTTGTATTTTTACCCCAAAAAGATACTTTACAATTAAGTATTAAATGGTTTAAAGTCTTTCTCAAAGTGGGCGATAACGCCCCCTTGTGGGCGCTGGAGGCCTAGAGGGGGGCGGTAAGGGCATAGAAAAAATTGGGGGGGGCTGATGTGATTTTTGGGGGGGGGGGGGTTTGTAACTTCAGCTACTTCATATTTTAAAATTCCAAAAATTAAAAAACCTTTTCTACACAACATCCTTTTTATTATTTCATATTTTTATTCTATTTTATTGTATAAATATAAATTAAAAATATATTAAATATTTAATATTTTTAATTCGTTAAAAACCCCAAATCTTAGGATATTTAGTAAGGGGGATAAAAGAAAGATATTCGTGTCTTCAAGTGTCGCAGGGGGGGGCCCCCCCTCCGAAGACACGTGTTAAAAATATGTAATAGGCCGCCAAGCAGAGCACTTGGCGAACGCGGGATTTTTTTATGTACCTAATCTAAAAAAAAAAAAAAAAAGAAAATTAAAATTAGAAGGTTCAATTATAATTTACGTTTGGCGCGAAAAAATTGCGATTTATTTGTGCAATCTGTATTTTAGTCCGTAAAGTTCGTCGGTCCGTGTTTGCGGGTGCAGTGCCCAAATACACAGCCGCGGCTCGCGACCGTCCGACGACTGACGTGACTAGAGCTGTGTCGTTCGGCGATTTTTAAAAAAAGAACGAATGAGTGCACTGATTCGAATAAATTAATTCCCTGTTTTCAATGGTTTCCCGAAGGGTTTTTAAAACCCACTTGCTCGATCGCTTCGATGAATAACGATCCTAGTTTGGATGATCGTTTCGTTCATAAGTTCACTAAGTCAGATTTGGACAGAACTCAAAATTTGGCAATTCGGTATTTTATGGGCCAAATCTGTCGTTTTTGTGTAGACCTGGCAAGTGCGAGCGGTTTGTTATATTTCGATTTAGCCCCTAAAAAGGGGTTAAAAAGGCAAACAATTTATGCGTATTGTCGGTTTGAGTCAGATTGGGCTATATACCTAGTTGACAATTAAAAGAACTTTTTTTATTTGTTTTAACTATTCTTTTGAACAAAGACTTAATTTGGAGGTACATTATTTGTAGGTTTTATTAATTATAGTTTTTGAAAGTTCTATTTCAGATATATTTTTTAAAATAATAATTATACCAAAATAAAATAAATGTTAATAATTTTAAGATAACTATCACATTTTTTGTGGAATTCAAAACCGACCGAGTCCGACCGGCATCATAATAAAGTGAATCGGTCGCGAACGAACCTTTTCAAGTGAATGAATCAAATGAATCGATTTAGTAAAAAATTCGAACTTTCCACCTCTAGACGTGACGTTCCGCCACACGCACGCATCGCACTCGCTCGCCCTCGCGCCACTCCGCCCGCTACCCCGATACTCTTAATATTGTAAAGTTGTATTATTATTGCTTAATGTTGACGAGACTTATATGTTATTAAGGTGAAAAAAAAATGGGGCGGGGGGCGCTACAAAATAACTGATTTTCAAAGTGGGCGTTAGACGAAATAAGTTTGGGAACCTGTGGTCTAACAGAACATCTTAATTTATACTGCTGCTGGTATTACTCCTAATTTAAAATAATAGGTAATATTAATTTGTAAATTGTTTGTCCAGAAAATAGAAATAATAAAATAATTATAAACAGTAAACTGTGTGTGCAAGTGTAAAAAAACAAACAATTACGTTATAAATTTGATGTTTGCGTGTTTTTAAAGATAATTTTATCACAGTTACATTTATGAAAACATCCAGTCCAGCTTTTATGATTTTCTTTAAGATTGTCGGTACATATTACAAAGTCACTAATAATAAACAGTTTGTTATAATATGCAAAACCCACAAAATATAATAAAAAAAAATGTTTTAAAATTTGTTGCCAATTAAAATGTCATATTAGTAAGTATAATTAGTTTTGGGAAGATAATACATCTTTTAATTAATTTTTTTCTTAAATTAGAAAAAATACTTAACATTTTGATATTTCTTGTCGCTTACGATATTATTTTGATTTGTTAAAAATATGTCTTTAGTTTTTTGAAACTTCTAAAAAATTATTTAAGGTTATTATTAAAAAGATTTTTTTAAACTAATTTTTGCAAGAATGGAATTAGGTATACGTACTTATATAGAAATGCTTATCCATTAAAACCAGATTGCCTAAAAAAACTGTGTTGCACTGACCGGAATTTAACAAGCAGATTTGGAATATGATAAAACTATAATATTTTTTAAATTTTGTTCTTGGCAGTTATTGCCTAATTTAAATAAAAAAAATGCTGTCTTTAAAAAACAAAAAAGGTTTGCTTAAAATTATTAGATTTTTTTGACAAAGTTTTAGGATATAGATAAAAAAGTGTATAAAAGCTTGAAACTACCCACTTAAATTAAAAGATTTTTTTTTGAAAAGCCATAAATATAAGAAATAAAATTAATAATCGTCTTTGAAAAATATATCATTTTTTTTACCCTTATGACAGCCCACAAAGACTTTTATAAAGCCCAAGTATGAAGTACTGTGCATGCAGGGTTTTTAGATATTTATGGCTTTTTTTCTTATTCAGTCACAATTGTTCAAGTACAGTAACATGCATATATTGCACTTCACGGGCATTCCTTAAACAACGTGGTAGTGTCACCGCAAAAGTAATAAAAATACCACTATCTTTAAACTATCTCCCAATATCCTCTGGATAATGTCATGTCCTTACGACAGGACTTAGAGTTTAACGTAAATTCCGAACTTTTATTTTATTTAAAAAAATTGTTTTACTGAATCTTTACTATTATTCTACAATACCTACCCAATTCTTCTACTCTTTCAGTAGAATCAGCTGGACTAATTGTCGCTAAAATGGAAGTACCATTACCGAACAAGGTTTTAAACTCTGTAGGACCTTCGGTAGTGGGAAGTTTCCTTGGGTTTAAGGACGGAAGCTTTGGAGGTGGTTCATCGTCATCCACAAGTTCGTGGTGGGAGGCGGGCACGTCGTCGCCGCCAGGTTTATGAAGATCCGGCACTAGGTTGAGCCAAAAGGATAGTCGATGTGCTCGATAGTGATTTTTTAATTTTGGTTTTTGATCTAAAAATATAATACTTTGGTTATTATCTAACGCGTCAAAAAAGAGCTAATGTTGTTTCAATGGGCAGACGTTGTCGTAAGTGTTCAAATAAATAACTAAGAAGTTTGTGAAAAACGGTACCAGGACGCGGGCACCACATTTTTATGTCTAATATTACAATTTCCAAAATTTTATTTTTAAAGTGACATCTGTAAAAAACTCACTTGCACAGAAAACAGGCCACTACTAATTGGCCGCAATTTTCGACTTCCTCGTCAACCGCTTATTTAATCTAGATAAACTTTTAAAAATAATAATAATAAACGTCTTTTATTGAAAATTAGTTATCTTTGGAATATTAAAAAAAAACATATAGTTGTAAGCATTTTGGTACCAGCACTAGGCGAAATTTAGCTCTACGTACAAGATACCAGCTATTCTTGCATTTAACCCAGTGTAAACACCATATATTACACAAAAAAAACTGACTCATACAAATGAAGTAAATAATTAGGGTTTAACATATAAATATTTAATTCAAATATAGCATTTTCATAAAACAACAATGTAACAAAGAAGACAAATACACATTGAAACTTTAACCTAATAGAAAAAAAGTAATATCCTTAAAATAAAAATACGAACACTGACATCGGCACACTAAATACAAAGAAGCACATCTCTGTAAATCTCTTTAAAGGTTTTATTACACCAGGATTTCATAACTTGAGTAAAGCTATTATAAACTATAGCTGCTTGGTAAGAAAATCACCTTTCCAAAGTAGTCGTGTAGTCGTGTTGTACTTTGGGATGGACAACATATTATTGAACCTGGTATAAAGGGCATAAGTCTCACTTCTAAAATACAGCTTTTCCCTTAAAATGTAGAGTGACTTCTCAGTAACGATGCTATGTTAAAAATTTTGATTCAAAATTTGGTATATGCCAAAATAGGACGAAGTTCTCTTCAAGAAATTTGTAACACCCTGTAGGAGCAGCAGCTACAGCAGCTGGAATCACATCGTAGTCTTAACTTTTTTAAACATTTAATTTATTTTGTTGCACTCCGTATATGCTTTAATTGAATTCCAAAGAAAAATTTTGGTAATTTTTTACTTATCTGGCCCATCGCCGATTTTATTCAAATTTTTTTTAGAATCTTCTAATTTTTTAGTTGTGACGCTCCACTTTGACGTAACCTATCACTGTACAAACTTTTCTAAAATTCGGCCATCTTAAAACTGGTTATATTCAAAACGAAAGATTTTATGGTTAACACTTACTATTTTATGGGACAAATTTATTTTCATGATTCTTTAGTAAATACTTTTAGATAAGAACAACTCAAAATAATATATATTTTTACTTTAAAAACTCAACAAAATTTTCTTGGGATTTTTAGACTACGGGTTGATCACATAAAACACGCAAAACAATTAAAAGTGCCTACTTATTAAATTTGAATTATTTTTACAATAAATTTAAGAAAATAAAAGAAAAAAGAGCATTATTTCAATCTTTATTTTTCCAGTATACAGGGTGGTCCATTTAACCTGAGACAAGTGAATAACCGGAAAACGGCACATTTTAGAAGAATATGTTTTAAGTAAAATTGTTTAAAATGAAGAAGCAAATCCAACGGTATCATCACTTTGTGATCTTGACTGCAATTTAATGGTGCGTTCAGACTTGACGAGCCAAGACCGCGACGCGCCAAATCTTAAAGTATGGACGTGTCTTGCGGTTGGCGCGCAAATCGGTCGCGCGCCGTTCGTTGCGATCCATCTCCAGTCGGTTTTTCGATGAAACATGAAAGGATACTCGAGGCGCAGTGTAGACTGAGTTTTGGTGCAGCGCGCCACGGAGCAACGAGCGGGAGTCACGAAGTCTATTTTTAATACCATGTTTATTTTCTATACAAAAATGGAGTGAACGGAGGAGGCACAAATGTTGTTAATTGAGCTATATCAATCAAAACCAAATCTCTGGAATCCTAAGGATAAAGATTATTATAGGACAAATTTTAAAATAGACTCGTGGATTGCCTTTGCTGAATCCATGAGCGGTAATAGAACATGGAAAAAGTGCAAAAAGAAAGTTATAAGTCTTCTTTCCTCTTATAGAAAAGAGAGAAACAAGTTAATATGGTTATAGTCCAGGGGCTGGTGAGTCTTTGACATTAACCTTATACCTTTTAAATAACAAGTAAATCATAAAATTTATTAATATTATATTATAAGGACTGTCTTTTTAAAAATAAACGCTTGAGTCTTGCAGCAGTGCCTGACCGGATCTTTTTTATAGAGTTCAGTACTCCACAATCTACGTTTTTGTTTTTTTTTTTTAAACGCTTAAATTATCAGCGCGCCACTTGCACAGGCTGCGGCTTTTTGGACTTCCGTAATATCAGACATGTTCTCTTGCTGTCGGACAAATAACAAATAAATATGGCTTGTCCTGCGCTCGTCGCGATCTATGAATCGCAGTAAAGCGCGCGAGTCGCTCGCGAGTGTCTCGCAGAAAGTTCGTGGCTCGAGACGCGTCGTGCGCTCGACTCGCAGAGCGTCGCGATATCGGCTCGTCAAATCTGTACGCACCTTAAAGGTCATATTTATATCAACTTTGTTTTTTCAAAAAGGATCCCCTATTTTTTATTTTAGAATCCTAATCTACGTACAAAAAAAAGTTAAAGGTCGAAAGACTTAACCATGGTATCTTTATGTTTTTGGGGTCACTAAATCCGAATCCGGGGTCAGTTTGACATCATTGGGTCAAAGTCAAGAGTATTTCAAGATCAAATTGGAACCAAATTTAATGGGGTCAAACTGACCACGGATTCGTATTCAGCGACGTCAAAAACATAAGCAAACACTCTTTAACTTTGGTTGCGATTAATTTTGCGGATTTGACCTTAAAATGCCCATGACCCTGATCTGATGGGGTCAAACTGACCCTGGATATGGATTGAGCGACCGCAGAAACATAAAGATACCATGGTCAAGTCTCTCGGATCTTCAATTTTTTTTTGTTAGGTTGTGATATCTTAAAATTAGAATCGGATTAAAAAAAGTTTTATATAAAAGTTGCTTCTTTTTATATTTAGATTAAGATTCTAAAACAAAAAGTAGGGGATCATATTAATAACGAAGTTATTATAGATATAATCTTTAAATTGCAGTCAAGGTCACAAACTAGTGATAGCGTTGGATTTGCCTCTTCATTTCACTTAAAAACATTTTTTTCTAAAATGTGCCGTTATCCGGTTATTCTCAGATTAAATGGACCAACCTGTATAGTACATCAACAAGGTTACGCTATGATAAATACCAATTATACTTTGTTTTAGAACACTTCGGGGCAAGTTCAAATAGGCAAATATAGTTCATGGGCTACGTAAATTATATAAGCACATTAGGTACTCAAAAAAAAAACTAACACTCTTAGTATTAAATGACATCAAAAAGGAATCCAAGAGTACACTAATGACATATTGACAAAAATAAAAAAAGAAAAATCCTCATTTTTGGAAAATAAGAAAAGAAACGCATGGTAACCAATACTATTTAATATGCCCCGGTGGTTCCACCGCGCAGGGTTTAAGGCGTTGGGATCAGGACGAGGCGCTAGGTGGTTCGAATTCTGCTAGGTTATTATTTACGTCACTTCTACTATACATCTATTTCACAACAATATCTAATATTCTCCCGTGGTGCAATGGTAACGCGCTGGACTTTGAAGCAATAGGACGGTGGTTCGGATCCTGCTAGGTTATTTATTTAATTTCTTGGATGATGTGTATCTAATTATTTACGGTTCAACGCCATTTCAATTTTAAAAGAAGGCGCATTTAATTGTTTTGCTCGTTTTTTGGTTACCTGCCAACTTGTCAAAAAAACTCTAGACAACTTTGTTGACTTCGTAAAAGTGAATATACACTTTTTTGGGGATATTTTTTACTAAAAGTAGTTACTAAAAAACGTAAAAATTAATGTATTCTATAAAATAATAGGTATTTTACCATGAAATCTTTCACTTTGAATGTAAAAAGGCGGAGTCTTAGGAAAGTTTATGCGGTTTTGAGGTTAAGTCAAAGTGGAGCATCATAACTCAAAAACTAGAAGGGTTCGACTAAAAAGACTTTGGATGTGTGGTCAGGGCTTAAAAAAAAACCCTGTACGAAATTTGAATAAAATCGGCGTTGGGCTCAATAAGTAAAAAAAAAATATCAAAATTTTTGACATAACATCGTTACAGAAAACTCTACAATATAAAAAAATCATTAAAATCAATTAAACAGTTCGCGAGAAAGCCAATTTTGAAAGTAAGGCCAGCTTGTAGTGGGCGGTTTTGTGTGAAGGTAATTGTATATCAAAAATAACTTTCATCAAAATAACATCTGTCAAAAATTTAATTTATTAAAAATGATATTTGTCACACTTGACATATGTCAATAATGACATCTTCCTCTAGTAAAAAAGATCTTCTCCAGACATAGAAATAGTATTCCTAGTTGAGTCTAATTAAAAATAAATACAAATTGCACAGGTAAAACGAAAAAGTACTTTCAACAAAAATTTTAATATTCTGGCAGCTGTTGTGCTGTAAATGTAATGTATTTATGTAAGCTAAGCTGATTCTTGGAAGCCACGGCAACTAGGTTAAATGATACTTTGTTATGCATGATTCGGCCGCTCTCAATTAGGGCATGGTAATGTTTAGATACTTTATTGGGGCAGCAAACGTAGGTGTATGTTTGAGGATGTTTTGGTTTATATAGCTTAACTTAAGTCAACTTTCTTTTATGTTTAAAATATTATCATTTAGTCTGTAAAAAGTGTCCTATAATAAATAATGGTGTTTCCAAAACATCCCAAAAACATACAATTTTTTTTTTATTTTGGGTATATTTAGAAGCTATTACAATACGTTTTCTAGTGGTTTGGCGATTGGATATAAACAAGTGGAAGCTTATAAAAGTATTGTCATCAGTAACCTTTTTTTTATTTTTTACATTGACCTTTTGTCGGAACTAAATGTGTTTGAATTTTTTTTATTTCCATCACCACATCATCAAAAAATCTTAGTTCTATTGTTTAAATATAGAAAGAAAAAAATTCAAATTATATAGGGTTAATTAAATGACCATGCACACTCTAAATGTGGTTTTGGCGACCGGTGAAATTTAACCAAATTTTAATATGTTATTAAGGACCTCAGAAAAAGCAATTTTTATCATTGCACCAAAACTCTAAACCTACAGGGTGAGTCGCTAGAGCTAGGTATAATTTGTGTCCTGCGAATTTAAAAATAATGGCTTGCTAAGTAGAAACCGTATTTAAATAGTACATAATACTAAAACTTTTTATATTTACCGAATATATTAAATTATTTAACTTATAAAGTGCTATTAGTTAACATAAAAATACAGGGTAAATTAGAGGACCAATTGTTTTAGGCCATATGCAAAATAATAATATTCTAAATAAGTAGTCTGTAATATTATTATTAGGACATAACAAATTGAGCCAAAATTACTGCATACAAGTAGGGATATTTAATCTTTTTACTGCGGATTATACAGGGACCACAAATACAATACAGAAAAATTAAATTATACCTATTTTCAAGTCTGCGATTCAATTAAAAAATTAAAAGATTCGATGTAGAATGTAAAACTTTTTTGTGCCGTATGTAATTTTTACCGTTTTAAATATAATTAATTGAAAAAAATAATAATAATTAGAAAGTGCTTTTAAGTAAGTAAAGAATTTAATTACATTTAAGTGTAAAGGTTTGATACTACACACTTATTTTTTTAAAACTTCCACGAAACCTACTGTCTGAATACTTAATATCTGTTAAATACGTAAGAGGCAATAAAACAACAGCTAATTCATTAGGTACCATTACCATGCCAATCTTTATTTCTTGACTTCTATTTCTTTGTATCTATTTCGTTAAAAAAAAAACATAAATTAAGTTTTTGCCCTTTTTCATGGGCAGAATTTGGGATTGAATTTTGTATTATTAAGACATGATAAATAAAAATGAATTTAAACATTAATAAACTGTTGATAAAATTAAGAATTTAAAATAAAACAAAATGATTTTAAAAAGATTTAAAAGTAATAATATTTTTTAAATAAATGTTTAGGTGACGTTATTATCTAGATAACCATTAATTGAATGTAGGGACTTGTACAATCATTAATATTTTGAAAAATGTAACGGTTTGGAAAAATGTTATAAAATCAAAAATTAAGATTAATATATTTCTTAAAACAAAGTTTTAAAACAATTTTTGACTGGAGAAATAATAAGGTAAAAAACTTGAGTTATACCTTACAATGGTCTCAAAAATTTGGTTTTTTGAATATAACTCAAAAAGTTTTCAATTTATACAACAAAATTATATACCTTAAAGATCTTGTGAGAATTCATTCGTATAGCTTTTATGGTTTTTAAAATATTAAAATTTAAAATTCACAACAAAATCAATATAATTTCAAAAACTATAAAAGATACAAAAAATTTTATATGACAAAAAATAAAGTTCTTAAAATTGTCCATATAAAAAGTTATATAAATATTTTTATGGGATAAAGAAGATATAAACAAAAATGTGATTTTGATCAAAAATTTTACCACTTTAGGTAAAAAAATTACGTATTTTTAATTTATCCGATTTTTGTATTTATGTTTACTTAAATTATTTATTTTAATCCCATATTACTTGAGATAGAAAAATACACTGTAATAAAAATATTATTTAGGATTTAAAATGTTATTTTTTGGCTAACTCTGTATTTCTGTTCACCTTATACCACAAAAATTAAAAGTTTTTGTATTATTTACTATTTAAATACAGTTAATTATTAGCAAACCATTATTTTTTAAATTGGCAAGACACAAATTATACCTAGCTTTAGCGGCTCACCCTGTAGGTTTAAAATTTTGGTGCGCAGTGATAAAAATTGCTTCTTTTGAAGTCCCTATTAACATATTAATATTTGGTTAAATTTTACTGGTCGCCAAAAATCCATTTAAAGTGTGCATGGTCTTTTTTTTAGATATTTGACGCTATTTACTGCCTAGGTGAAGCAATTTTAGTTAACCTAAACCAACCTTTTCCGACGTCAGGAGCCTGTTGCTAAATTTTGTACACGTATTTTTCAGACAACCTGCATATAAACTTAGAAATGGGCTTTGCCGTGTTAGCCAACCATTAATAAACTTGGTCCTTTTAGATTCCATGCACACCTGCACTTAATCTGTGAATAATTTTCTCTAAGCTGATCTTCTTTACAAGGTTTATTAATTTAAAGCTTTATTATTTTTATCTAGATTATCTGCTTTATTTATGTGTCGTTTATTTTGGTAAAATAAATGCAGTGGTTTATTTTTAAAAGTATATCGTTATCTTTAGTAATTATTATAGTATAAGAAATCAAATTAAAATGCAAATAAATGCATTTCACTATTATAGGATTTTTTTAATTAAGAAGTTAAAACTGGATTATTCTAAGCATGTAAGTGTGGACGTTATTTATCAAAATATGTTTTAACGCAATGGCAAGTTTAATTAAAAAATAAATAGAGAAGACACCTTTTTCAAACGACTTATTTTTTGTTCTAAAATATTTCTTAATAAACAGTTTATGCAGAAACCAATTATTACTGGAAATGCAACAATTATTGAAATACGCTTGCTTGAAGCAGTTTGTGGAAAAATGCAAGTTTTAAAAAAAAGAGAACTAATTTAATATTTTATGTTCAATAAGATAAGGTAATTAATTTATTTTTAGGGCTACTTTTTTGGTTTAAACGTAATATCTTCAAAATCACTTATATAAAATAAGGGTCAATCTCCTATCCAAAAATCTCAGCCTCTTAAACTACTGAAATCTAAAATTCTGTACACAATTTGGTTTTAGTCTTTTTTTAATAGTCAAGCTTTTTACTAATCGGCCTTTGACACCTTTTCCTTGGACATACTGTATATATATATATATATATATATATATATATATATATATATATATATATATATTTTATATATTTTTATATATATATATATATATATATATATATATATATATATTTATTAATATATAATTTTTTTTAAATTTAAAAAAAAAAAAAAAAAATACACACAGATGTAAAAAACTTGTCTTGTCGAAAATGAATGAAACAAAATTGTGGGCAGCACTTGGTCTTATTTTAGATCCCAGTACTTTATTTAATAAATAAATAAAGTCCTGCCTAAAATTTAAATTCTAATACAATTATGACCTGAGAAACTCAGGTTTAATTAGATCGCACAAATTTAAAATACCCCATAAATTTAGGGATTACGGCCTTGTTTCAGAGCGTTCCGAGTTCTGGATTTTTTTTTTTCACTTATGTCCTAAAACCTACTTAGACACCAAATTTAAACTCTTTTATCCCTTAGAAAGTACTTTATAATTTTGAAAAGTCAATAAGTCAGTCAGTAGTAAATTGGACAATTTTTAAATCAAATATCTTAGTGTTTACTCAGAAAAAGTAAAGTTTCTCTGTGCAATGCACCCAACACGGGTAGAAATAAAAAAGTTCACATTATTGTTGCTTTTGCAGGCAATGGGTAGCAAAAGTATGTAAAATTGCTCCCCTAAATCGTTAGAGTATAAAACTTTTTTTTGGAAGGGGGGTATAAGAACTATCGATAGCCAGACACTTAGTATCGTGGCAAGCCCCATCCAGACACCCTTAAAATTAAATAAATTGTTATTGTAATTAGGTTACAATAAAAAATGCAAGTCTTCTAAACAGCGCGAGTCTCTGACTTGGAATAAATTTAATAAATCAAAAACAAGTAATTTTTGGAAAATTCTCGGCTGTAGTCTAATTTTTAGTCCCAAATTTTATGACGTTTTTTATCATTTTTTAAAACGAAATCCAAGTTCCTTAAAGTGGATTTTTAAGGCGCATATCAAGTTATGCATGCCTAACATTAAATTTTCGTCCGTGTCGTTAGCAAGATACTACCTTATTTGTAGAATGTTTTTGATTGGATCCGTATTTCTCCCGATCCGACGTCGGGCGACCGTCGGACGATGTCGGATTGAAAACAAACTCAAAGTTTTAATGCGTAGTGCCTACACTGGACCGATTACGCCCGACGTCGGACTGAATACTTGTTCCTACCAAACGTGTTTGATTTCATTCCGATTTTCCAATCAGAACGAAAAATGACTATTTTTCTTTGGGGCTGATACATTCTCTGAAGTTAGATTGTCCAATTGTGTTGTGTTTTATTCCTTCAAGAATATAATAAAATGTTTTCTTACTCATCCGGTGGTACCCCTTAAATTTATCAGGGTATTTAAGTAAAATTTTAAAAGTTTTATTAAACTCTCCTGAAAATCTGTTGTCGAAATTTATACCCATATACGTTTTTTCTTTTACATTTTTTTAAAGAACGTTGTTCTCTAACAATAGCCAACACAGAAAATATTTATAAGAACTCATTGTCGGTGGTCGGTGGTGGGGCGTTAAATGAACCAACTCACGACGGGTGACGTCGGTTAAGAAAATCGGTCTACATCGGATCGGGAGAAATACGGATCCACTGTAGATGTAGCTAAAAAGTGTTTATCACAGTTTCTGGTTCAGTTTTTTACAAAAATAACATTTTAACATATATTAAAAAAAATTACCAATGTAAATAATATAAAATTTATTTTTTAAATAAAACTTTGGTATTAAATATCTCTAAAACGACACGAAAAAAAAATAAATTGGGCCATTATGTATTACTAGATATGCGCTAAAAATATTTATTAAAAAACTTAGATTCCGATTTTTAAAATCGTTCTTAAATTTTTAATATATATATTTTATATAATATATAATATATATATATATATATATATATATATATATATATATATATATATATATATATATATATATATATATATATATATATATATATATATATATATATATATATATATATTTTTTAAGGGGTCCAAAAGGTTCCAAAGTTTGGGATCACGAAGATTGGATCAAAATAAAGGTAACAACTTCATATAACTTTTTGCTCTATGCCCCTTCTTAACCGAGCTATTAGCTCTTAAAGGTAACAATTAATAGCAATTTTCGAAAAAATCGGCCTACCATTATTAATTTGTGATGAAAATATTTT